>NNCF01127929.1:590552-695952 GCA_002313205.1 Laupala kohalensis | reverse complement strand
CGTGCCAATGTTGAGTACACATAAAACTAAATTAATATGAGCCATAAGACAACACAATCATGCAAGAAAATAGTTTTTGAAATTGTTATAAGTTGTTTAAAAAGTACTACAGCAATGGCGTGATAAAGTACAAGACGAATTTAACTTAAATTAAAATCAATAAATTCTTTTATATTGTAGAAGCACTGGTGCAGGAGGTAGTTTTTAACCGCTGATTTGAACAGAATCAATTTCATAATGTCTTTTATATTCTTGGGCAGGGAATTATATAGAACGATTCCCGAATGATAAGGTCCTTTTTGGCAAAGAGTGGTTGACACTCTAGGGCGATGAATATTACTACTATTGCGTGTATAGTGTTCGTGAACGAGACTGTTTCGTATAAAGAAAGGGTGGCACTTCAGTAATTCGGTCTTAACAAACACGACTGTTTCATAAATATAAATGCAGGGAAGTGTTAAGATATTTAATTCCTTGAATAAAGGTTTACAAGAGTTTCGGGGGTGAGATTTACAAATTATCCGAACTATCCTCTTCTGAATTCTGAAAGTTTGAATACTCTGACCGGAATTACCCCAGAAGGTAATGCCGTAACGTAAATGGGAGTAAACGTTTGCAAAATATACGCAACGGGAAGTACGTGGACTAACTGCGTTAACTAAGTTTCGGAATGCGTAACATAATTTGCTTAAAGGGGAATTAAGATTGTCAATGTGACAATTCCATTTGAGGTTGTCTTGAATATGGAGACCTAAGAATTTTGTATTTGTAACAGTTTTTAATTGTGTTCCGTTTAAAGAAAGAGAAACCTGGGGTAAAGATTTTGTGATACTATTGTGAAATGACATAGACACTGTTTTGTCAGTGTTTACAATGAGACGATTTGCATGGAACCAAGTCGAAAGGTTAGACAAAACTTTTTGAGCATTGGCGTGTTTACATAGTAAATTAGTGTCATCAGCAAAAAGAACCATTTTGCAATCTCATGTGGATGATGACATGTCGTTCACATACAATAAAATCAGTATAGGGCCGAGAATTCAACCTTGGGGTACTCCGCAAGTAAGTGGCTTTGTTTCTGAAAGACAACGCTCAAGTATTTTATTTTTAGTATAGGATATTTCTACTTGTTGATATCTATCTTTTAAATAAGAAGTTAGCCATTGATGTGGAAGTCCACGAATGCCTAAAGAATGCAATTTGGTAAGGAGAATTCCGTGATCGATGACATCGAATGCTTTGGATAAGTCAAGAAAAACACCCTGAGGATTTTCTCCACTGTCTAGAGATGTGGTAACATCGTTTAAGAAGGAAAATATGGCGCTTGTAGTGGAAAAGGATTTCCTAAAACCGTGTTGATCGTCAGAGAGAATGTTATATTTTGATAAAAAATCTAGAAGACGCTTATAGAACAATTTTTCTAGGATTTTTGAGAAAGTGGGTAGTAGAGATATTGGTCGGTAATTTCCAATATTAAGTTTGTTTCCTTTCTTGTGTAAAGGTTTCACTTTAGCTCTCTTAAATATATTGGGAAACACCCCTTCCGATAAAGAACTATTAAAAATATTTACGAGTGGATTTAATATAGCGTGGGACGAAGATTTAACAATAAACTCAGGTATATCATCTATGCCTCGTGAAAATTTGTTTTTTAAGGAGCTGATGATTCCCATGACTTCACTGGCGTTAGTTTCGGAAGTGAACATAGAATTGGGTATGTGGGTGGATATAATTGGAGGACATTGATTTGGATATATTGAGTTCGTTATTTTACCAACTTCTGAGAAGTAAGAATTAAACAAACTTGCGATGTCCTGAGGATTTGATACGATTTTGCCATCGTTTAGTAAAGAAACATTTTCTTCGCGATTTTATATATATAGCCTGAGTGCAAGTCCGCTAGAAAAGGGAAAACATTGCTGTCTTACGCAGGTGTCAGCTTACAGGAGTGGTCATTGGCAGCATATCCAGGATCAAAGAATGGATGTAGAGATTACAGTAGAAATCTATAAAAATATTATGTCTTGTGCATTCAATTATTTGTACCTCCCACTCTCTGGTAGAAAAGGGACAAATATCATGCCTTCAAATGAAAACTGCCATAACTTCAAAATAAAAAGAAATTAAATGCCCTTAATGAGTGATGGAATTAAGTTTCTAACTCTTTTTTCGGGGTGGGGGTGGGGGCTTTAGGGCTTGTCAAGGTCATTAGGACACGAAGTTTCTAACTCCTTCCTAAGAGCTATGCAGCTTTTTTGCACTAATTTCTCTTTACAAAATCTCTCTTTAATTTCTCTTTAGTTCTCGTGTATTCTGCCTTCATTTTTACAGGTATTTTTCTGAGGAGGGAGTTGATGGAAAAGTCTACATTGTCAGACGAGTAAAACGAAAATGTTACACTATGTAAGAGGGCAAGTGCTATGCAGGTTTTGCCAAATGTTGGTAACAGGAAAAACAGAGTTAAATTTGCAATAAATTGTAATATATTGTAGAATTTCAATGAGTATTATTTCAGTCGTGCCCTTGTCACATCAAGTATAATGATGGTTATTTTCAGAATAAGTAACAGTCCATACAGTCCTCCTTTTCAAAACTACAAATGAACTGAGCGGCGACTGCAATACAAGCTTATCAGTTCCAGTAGAATTGTCACTGAACACTGTCACTCTTTTCAGTTATGAACATAGTTTGGGTTATTAGGTACTATGTTAATACTATCTTTAAATGATAACAAAAAAGTCATTCAAATTGTTGAGCCAATTTTTAATGTTTCTTACAAATATTTTTAAATTTGGACTTGATTTTATATTACTAGGCAACAGGTTAAAACACTTTGGGCCAAGATAAACAAATGTTTTAGTAAAGAAAGATTTATTGACTCTTGGTCTAACAAAATTTTCTTGGTTTGTGCTTCTAGTAGTGTAATATAAATGTTCAGTGCCCGTTGCCACTATTTTAAAATAAAATAATCTCTAAATTTTAAAGATAAATAAATTTTTGATTGGTGAAATTCGTAAAGTTTTGAAATCTTGGTCGTTTTGTTATCTCTTGGTCGTGTAAACAATAATTTTTGAGTAAAATATTTTTGTGTTACAAACAGTTTTTTATTTAGCATTTCATGAGTTTCCACCAACAGAATTCAATAAGTACTGAAGACGCGAATGAATCAAATACAAGGATCTCGTTAAATTTAAGTTCCACAAAAAGTAAAATGCTCCAATGGATTTTCTAATCTCAGAATTATTTGAAGATAATTTGTTTCTATTAAACGTGACCTTTTTGTCAAAATAAACACCTACATATTTGATTTAATTTATTTGCTCAACAATTTCACAACTATACTTTGTTAAAATTGGAGAACATGTGATATTTAATTTGATGTTTGAAGTTAGCGCCAATTAAATTAAACTTAACAATTTTTGTTTTTGAAGCATTTTCTACCACTGAATTTGTAAGACCCATTTAGTAACCAAATATAAGTAATTTTTTATGTTTTATAAAATTGGAGATTTGATGCCAGTCATTTTCTGAATAAACAAGAGCAATATCATCATTAAATGCAACAATTTTACCCCAGAAGGGTTCCAATAATAAATCATTTATGAATAAAGAAAATAAATCAGCTGACATAATAGATCCCTGTGGATCACCTATTTTTATTACTTTTTTCTCACTTATTCTTTACTCTTACTTGTTGTATTCAGTTCTCTAATGCTTTGAACCAGTTCAAAGCTGGGCCTCTCACTCCTGCAGCTTCTAGTTTATTATGCAAGATGTCGTGATTATCTAAATCAAATGCTTTTTTAAAATCTACAAAAAGTCTGGTTTTGTTTTTGTTACAATTTAAATTTTCAAAAAAATTACGCAGGGGAATTTCAGTTGCATCTTCAGTACTATTGCCCATTTTGAGCCAATGGTATTTTGAGCCAATCTATCTAGCTTATTATAATTAATAGAATTTACACATTTGCTAGATGATGTTTTGATTAATTTATGTATCGAGTTGAAAAGTGGATAATGATCATTGAATATATTAGATAATTTGGAAGTTTTAGTTTCAATTGAACTAGATTTGATAAAAACATTGTCAATACAGGTTCCTCCACTGCTGTCATGAGATGGTCTTGTGGTAGATAGGAATCCCGGGTAAAAATCTTTTTCAAGTAAATTATTAAGATGCTCTTGACTTATATGGTCAATCTTCAGTAAGTCAATATTAAAATCACCATATCAATATAGATAGTCAGTATAATCAATATAGTATCATCAGTAAGTCAATATAAGGTCTACTTGTAACCTTTAACCATCAATAGAATCATGAACTAAATCTTATGCTGTACGTTTTACAAGTATGGACTGATAGGATGTAGGGGTAAGTCCCATGCCCAAGATAATTTCTCTTTAAACTCCCTCAAAATATGTATCTGTCACAACCCAAAAATTTTCAAAACCAAAGTTTTTTGCAATTACACTACTTAAATATAAAATTCTGACTGTGGACAAAAAGAAAAAGAAAATTATTTCATTTCAAAAGAAACAAGAAGTTAATAGAAATCTTGCTCCATTAGTACACCACCTATTTTGAAGCATTTCACACAATTATAAATATTTAACTCCGGAAAATTTACTGGAAATGGCAGAAACCTAATGAAATGAAAATTTTTACCATTTGTGCAAAGTACTCTAAATTTTGCTCTCTAAGCTGATACAGACAGTAATATCTTGAATCAACTGAATCAATCTTTCATCCGTCTATTTTATTTCAAGTCCTCTGCAATTCCTTCTTTTTGATAATTTTTTGAAAATTGCAGTGTGATTCATCCTTTACATCTTTTATTCATACCTCCAAACATAATAAACACATATCACTATCCTAAGACTCTCAGGTAGTTCTCCATAAACTAATACATTCATTTTACTTGAAAATTGTTTTTTCATGTCATGCTATTTTCAGAGACAAAACACACCTCAGGTAGGCTATATTTATTCCAGAAAGCAACTGGAAAATTTCCTATTGATTAATGGAGTGAGATACAATGAAATATATAAATAGTTAGAATAAGATTATTCTAACAATAGTCAGAATTCATACAAATAAAAACCTGTAATTGACATGGAAAATACTAATCCAAAAATTAAACTGTGACCTGAGTAACAGAAAGTTGGTATTTCAAAATCATTATTCTGGTGATCATAAAAATTACAGTACTTCAGTTCAGAGAGTGAAAAATGTGGATTAGCCTTTTAGCCATTAAAGGAACCACAGGAGTCATGCACAGTCTCAGGTTGAAAAGGTCTTGAGGACACCCGAGTTACTTTTGCTATGCAGTCATTGTTGCAGGTTTACAACAGGTGATATTATTAGGGTCCCCAATAAAGGAGGATAAAGGACACATTTTTTTACCTTCAGGGGAACCAACAATACTGCATCCTTAAGTTATCTGCATTAAAATCATTTCAAATTATCAAATATATATTACAAGTTTTTATAGAAACATTCATGGCATTGATAAATATAATGATACCTTATTCAGAAAGTTCATCACAGAAAAAAGAGCAGCACAATAAACAAAGTATTTTCAGATTAACAGATATTTCTGGGAGTAACCACTTATCATTTCTAGAAGACAACAAGAAACATCTGTATGTAGCAGAATCAAACATGTTTGTTTACTGCGAGGAACCTTAAAGGCTTCTTTGAAAAAATATTTCTTCTTGGTTGCTATGGAGGGAGCAAAGTCCACATCAAGAAACTCCTAGGGTAGGCATAGTTATCTAGAACTAAACAAATGTTCTATCAATTAAAGAATAGATTTGTCATGTATTACTAATACATCCTCATTCATTTTTTAACTGAACTCCCTCTATTTATCACTACATAAATTCTTGTTTGTAATTTTCACAAAATAACATATGAATTAAAATTCTTTATAACTATGAATATTTTTAGCATCAGTTTGGGATATCATGTGATGGCAAAACAAAAGGTATTTGATGGTGACATAATACAACTTTATGCACAGGTAAAATTTAATATCACATAATGAGAGGACACAATATGTAGCATATAAAATCAATAAAAGAATTTCAAATAACAGTATAGTTATTTGAAAACATAAACATGGAGCGTATATTGACAAAGTTGAATATAGAAGATCACTTGATAAGTTTTGAGTCAGTGGAAAATTCTCAGGAACTTTTTTTCCTTCAACTTTGGGCAGATTCAAGGCAGTGCAATCGTTTGTGAGAAATAAAGTTTGCAAGACTGCGAAATAGATTTTTGCAAACCCGACATTCCAAAATTACGTCAGTGCATAAATCAAGATAATTTTTTTCTTGTGCAGTGGCATTTTGGTACTCATCGACTAACCGGGGTACTCCAATTGTCTTGTCTACTGTAATATCCATCTCTTCATTCCTGGATTCTGACAAAGTGTCAGGTTTCAGAGCTTTCACTGCTTTCGTCTTTCCTTGGTTTTTCCTGGAACGTTTCCGTGGCATCGTCAGAAGGATTTTCTCTAACATAAAACAATATACTAATTAGCATAATAAATTATTCACGTAGGTAGCCAACCAGTGTTTTGCTTACGAGTGCGTGCAATGCAGACTTACGACTTGGATTAGCAACTAGATTCTTCGAGTAGCGAGAGAGGGAATGTCTGCCTAGTGTGTGACGCTAAGCCCTCCGTCACCAAGCCCAGCTAAGGAGGGGCAGGGACCTGCTCACTCGAGTACACCACCAGGTCTGCAGCAGACTGGAAGACTTCCCCGCTCGTCACCACACCGCCACCGTCATTTAGCATCTAATCTACTATAGATGGGCTCAATAACTAACTGACATACATTATGAGGCACTTGCTGGCGTCTTAGGAAGTTCATTGCGGGCTCATTGAAATAGTATTCCAAACAATTGGGAAATGTATTTTCATCGCGTCCTGGAATTCTGCCTCCTTCATTTTCAATAACGAAAAAATTACTTTTATTTCTGGAAATCAAGAAGTAATTTTTTCCATTCATTAGGACGTATTTAATTTTTTCCCCGCACAATTAAAAATTGATACTAGCCAGTTTGCAAACTAGCTGGGTCTGCTAATGGGGTGGAGTGGTCATACTTTGCAAAAAAAAACTGTTTCACCGCCCCTTCGACGTACTTCGGCGGTCGGGGGGGGGGAGAAACACGGAAGGTGTGCACTGGATTAGTGTGACCCTTCGCTTTGAATGACGAATGTTTTCAGAAAATCATATATTTTCCTTCTGTTTTACCCCTGCACCATCTCGTTCGACTCGATAGCTAGAGCGGGAGTTATATTACGCCGCGCACCGACTACTCCAACCATGGATGCAAGTATGCTAGAAACGGTCAAAATATTGCCCTTCCTCCCAAGGAATACCACCTTAACGTAGCACTGACCGTGCGGGTGGAGAGGGTCAATGAAGTTAAGGGCCATGCTGGCAGTTGCACAGCAACTGGTAGGGGTTCCCAGGTCGGACAGGTCACAATCGAGGTGTATTCCACAACGACCTCTCATTCTTAAACTACCTTTGATCCTTTACATACCCTAACCCAACCCCAAGGTGTAAGGCGATCCATGGGTGCATGACACATGGAAGTAGTGTCGCAAACGGAGCCCTGGGATTCCTGGCGACCTCCCTTCTATAATAACCTTACCTAGGCATGCGGGAATCTGCCTAGTCGGATATAAGACTTCCTTGCTGCTCGTGGGAATAACACTGATCCTAACGCAAATTTTCACGAACCGGATGGCGTCTCAGGGATTTCTGAGAGCAACGATGGAGATACAACTGAGGGGTCCTCCTTAGAGGTTCACTCGGACAACTTCAACAGTGAGGGGGCTCATGGTGGATGTATGCAATCTCAATTTCAAGAAGAGGAACCGCTGGGAAGCGGAGAAGAAAAAGAGGTGGAGGGCAGCAGCAGCTCAGGGTGAGGTAGTCAAAGGGTCTAATCCTGGGTCCCTTGAGAGGACACTCAGGACCCAGAATAAGGCTCCCGTGTCGGGGTCAGATTCCGGAGTTTGAAAGTCAGAGCACAAAGGGATCACGGGCGGAAAACGGCTCCTGTCGGGGACACCTGAGGATGTGCGGCAAGCCACCAAAACACGTAAGATGGAGGATGATAGGATCGCCAAGAAGGGGATCACGTGGGTATCGCTCCTGACGACTAACCTGAGACAACTTGGCGAGAAGCAGGTGGAGTGTGAGGAAGTGGAGGCGGGGAAATTCATGATGGGTTCCCTGTACAGGGGACATCAAACTTTACTTTCAGGACTGCTACCTGTCCAAAAGGGCGGCAGTACTGGTGTGCGTGGACGATGAGACCAAGTCTTGGCTCTCTAGCTCTGTCCCATCAATGAAACCCTGGATCGAAGCCAGGACCACAATCGTGGGCCTGAATCAATTCCTGACCTACAAAAGGGTCATGGTCTGGGTGCCAGGATCCCCGGAGGACAACAATGTTCTCTTGGGAAGAATGATGTCCAGAATGACGGTCTAAATACCTCAAGTTGGAGGATACATGGAAGGAAGGTGGAGAAGAAGGGAGTCCAGCTCGTTATAAAGATGGACTACAGGGACGCAGCTAGGGTGGTGGGTAAGAGTACCTACTGTGGAACCCGTACTGCCTCCTTCACTTTGCTGGAGGGAAAGCTCACCATCTCTGCGGAACAGGAACCTGCACAGCAGATCGAGTAAGAGACTGGACCGAAGGCTGTGGAGGTATAAGGCGCGCAACATAACTCGCGCACTGACTGCTGAGCTGCAAGTGAGGGCGCGAGGGTGATAGAGGAGGAAATAAACGCTATTCTGAAAACATTTGTCATTAAGAGACCAGGATCTACTAATCCGGCGCAAAACTCCAAATTCCCCACCGACCACCGGAGTACGACGAAGGGCAATGTATGTCGAAGGGGCGGTGAAGCAGTTTTCGTGGAAAGTGCGACAATCTTATTCCATTAGCAAACCTAGCCGTAGTTTGCATACTGGCTAGTAGCTGCCGTGCTAGAGCGGGAGTTAAGTCTTATACTTTGAACTGAGCTCGAGCCCAAGCGGCAGACCGCGCGTAAGTTCGAAAAGGAGGCTGGGTATAAGTCGGTGCCAGAATTCACGCTGGATACGGGGCCGACAACGGAACTGCCTAGTCAGCAGGCGGACCCAAGAGCTTCTGGGATGAACGCGGGGTCGGACACAGGGATGCAGCCTGGGAAAGAAAATATCGGTGCAGAAGTACCGCAACCGCACGCGTGGCCACCCGGTTTGCTGGGCTAGTGCATCGCTTTATGCAGATTAAGGTTAGTGTTGCTCTCTCTTATTCAAATAAACTTACACTATAGTATTGCGGCATCTAGAGTACTGGTAAAAAATATGAATAGAGGTGGGTTTTCAGACGCCTTGATACAAGAATCATGGCTAAGACGGACATATCATGGGGCGGATAAGTACGGGTTACACGTTGTTCTGTGCTGGAGTAAGCGTTATACCTAGAGCATGAGAATTAATGAAATGTAGGAACGATTGGGCAATACAAGGATGTTACTAGGGACCTGGTAGTAGTACGGGTGAGATACGAAGAGGTACAGAAGGACAATGATCTCGTTGTTTGCTGAGCGTACTTTCTCGGTGATTCCGATGCCCCGTTTCCGGAGGAGTTTAGGAAACAGGTGGTATAGTGTAAGAAGCAGGGACTCAACTTGGTGGTCGTCTGCGACGCTAATGTCCATTATGGCATTTGGGGTTGTGCAGACACTAATCGAAGGGGCGATCATTTAATCGCATGCTTGAGCACAACTGATTTAGAGATCATGAATATTGGGAACACCCCGACCTTCAGGATGGGAATCGCAGGAGTGACGGAGTCATGGAATAAGGCGGCGAAGATTGTGACCTATAATAGAGTAAAATGGGCAATATCCTCCATTGCTCCTTTCAAATGCCCAGGGCGGATGGGGTCTTCCCTTTACTTTAGAAAGGCAAACAAGACATCATACCACATCTTGTTAGGATCTTCGGAGCATACCTAACCATGGGATATGTTCATTCCCTTTGGTGGTAGACTAAATTGGTTTTCATACTTTAACCTTGTAGACCATGGTGTACCAGGCCTAGGGATTATCGTCCTATCAGTATGTCGTCCTTTCTTTCGAAAACCTTGGAAAGGATGGTGGACGGGTACATCAGGGGGAGGATGCTGAGAGATCGACCGCTGCACGCTCTCCAACATCAAGGGAAACTTGTTAAGACGGCTCTTCATCAACTAGTGACTCGAGTACCTTTGATCAGCAGCAACTTGCCTCGGCAGTCTTTCTGAACACAAAGGGGGCATTCAACCGCCCCATGAAGCTTAGCCTAAAGAATAGAGGAGTTAATGAAACTAGCAAATTGGATTACGGCCTCCCTGCAGGGTCGTCAAGTACTTGTCCCTCAACTCGGTAACGTAGTAGGCTGTCATAGACAGGAGGTGTCCACTAGGTGTTTTGTCAACAACTATGTGGTGTCTAGAGACGGATGATTTACTTACCAGACTCAATGTTGGGGTACCTCCACCTTGGACTAGGGTAATGACATCAGCTTGGTGGTAGCAGGTAACTTTCCCAGCACGGTTACGGAGCTCATGGAGGGTTCCTTACGTAGGGTAGATGTGTCAGTAGAGTGCTTTTCACGATGCTTGATGGTCCGTCGGAACCCTTTCTATTTGGGGAGAAACTAATTAGGTGGACAAGACTCGCAAAATCTTGCGGGCCTGTCAGAGCCACAGGGATGACATGGGAACTTAGACCAAAAAAGGACCATTGACTCTATGTTGCTGCCACAAGACCTATTACTTTCGCATCGTTGGTCTGGTGGCCTTGCTCCGGGGTTGGGACAGCAATTACCAAACTAAATAGCATTTAAAAATAGCTTGTCTAGGAATAACTGGGACGCAGAGCACTAATCCGCTCAGTGCCATGGAGTGTCTCCCTTCACTTCATATATATTATGGAGCTAGTAAGCATGGACGCATACCGTCTTTGGTCACTCGGTGAGTGATCCTTTAAGAATCCACTAAAACGTCACACATCAATTCGGACTAGGTTCCAGGAAGCAAGACCCGTGGTAGGGATGATTGGGGACCTGAGTATAATTTGTGTGACATTTTCCGTGTTCATCCTCATAAAGGACGACTGGGTCGCTGGCGCCGGGGCTAGTCTCAAGACTGGGGACCACGTATGATTTGCGGATGGCTCACGGACGGGAGCGGGAACTGATGTTGGGATCTCGGGAACTAGTATAAGGTTCTCCCTCTCGTTGGGGGGATACACCACCGTATTCCAGGTAGAGGTATTTGCGATACTGATCTGTGCTAACCGTATAAGGAATGTCTGGACAGGTGCTGCATTAATATATGCTGCGACAGCCAGGTTGGACTAAGGGCACTACGTGCCGATAGAACATCCAATCTTGTCTGACAATGCCAAGACGTACTCTGTGAACAGAACCCAGTTACCCTTTGGTAGGTTCCTGGGCATATGGAAGTCAGGGGAAATGAAAAGGCAGATGAACTGGCAAAGTTGGGATCTAAGGGACATTTTGTGGACCCAGAACCTTCCTTCGGAGTATCTCCACGAAAGGTGAGGCTGGAGATTGTCAACTGGACACACCAGCAACATATCACCATCTGCAAGCTACAAAATATAGAAGGGCTGGTTCGCGAGTTAATCGCTGTGCCTAACCAAGAATGTAAGGCCCTACTAAACGTTACCTTGGTTCCCTTTTTCCGAAACTAGAGGATAACAGGAAAGCTAAAATCCGCTCCTTGGTGTCCTTCAGCGAGACTCTCGGGTTGAAGTAAGCCTATCTGTATTAGGGGTACGAAGGGTCTTTTAGGTCTACGTGCGTGGCTCTGTCCATAACCAGGCCTACCCAATTTGTAATCTAATTTCATCATTGTCCTACGCTCCTGTCGCCTGACACAAGCAGAAAGCTAAAGTACTTAAGTAAGCCACTGTAAAGTTACACCTCACAAATAATACTTTTCAATTCATGTAATTGCGTCGAATATTTCTAAGGAAATGGGTATTTCACTGAAACAGTATTTACAGAAAAAAAATGGATATAAAGTTTGATGGGAGTTATTTGCCTAGGGTACCTTATGTAATGAAAATTTTTGTTTAATATACATGTCACATTACATCTATATCATCTTATTTTGAACTTTTTCTTATAAATACAACAATGAGAGACACTCTTTTGACAGTATAGACATTAAATTAACATACTGGAGTAAATTTCTGTACAATAGTAGTGCATTGGCAACAATTAAGAGAAAAATTCCATTGCCACATTTTAAAAAAAATACTGAATCCATTGTCAACTCACAAATTTCCCAAGATGAGTATCAACTATTCCTAGTACTCATTTGAAAATTTTCAAAACTCTGCATGTTGAGAAATTAAAAATTAATGTTTAGACTTTGAATATGGTAAATATTTCTGCCTCGACCTATGTTGTGTAGTACATCATAGTTAAGATTATTAAATAAGTTATAAAATGAACCTTTCCCAGCTCTCTATCTCAATTCGGAGAGATTCTAGAGCAATTCAAATATTTTGTGTAAAGCAGTTTTGGGGAGTTTTATTTAAATTTTACATTGTTGTTAATTCCAAACGGATTGAAATACTGCAACAATACTTGGTATTTTTATGAGTCTATATGATGGCTACCTCTCTACCACATTTTATCAAAATCTGAGATGGTCATGTTAGAAATGTAAGAACACTGTTGATTTGATGTGGAATGACCCGAGACATATTTTTCTCTTAATTTTGCTTATGGTCAATGTATCCCTATTTCAAGTTATAGTTTGTCCAGATTGTCTGAGCCACACCCACATGTGCACAACATGTAATGCATATGTATAACAACATGCATAACAAGTAATCAAATCAACTTTGTTATTTTTTTTTTGCTTCAAGCTTCCTTTTTAAATTGAGAGTAATCTTCAATCAAGAGTAAGTATCTACCTTTGCATGAACCCTAATTGTTCCTACCATTCATAATACTGAAATGAAAGCTCTGGATCATATGGTGATACGATAACAGTTTAAATACAGTCCACACAAACCCATTCCTGAAAATATGTGTGGAAGATAAATTTAAGCACTGACTTCAACTGACTTGTCAAGCACCTATAGTCTTTGAGAAAGTACTGCAAACCAAGAAAATAAAATTAAGAAAAGGACCAATATTCACACAAATTTGGAGAAATTAAGAAAAGCTTGAGCATAAATACTAAATATTCCAGCAATTTTCATTGCACAAGCATATTACCACCTTCAATTTAAGTGCATAATTCTAACATAAAAAAATGTACATGTCATATTGTTATTTATGAGTAATATGATAAAATAAACAGTGGCATAAGTCAAAGAATTTGGGAAAAACTAAGAAGCACCATGTATGAACTAATACTTTAGGCAAATTAAAAAGTTAGTTCACAACTTCTAAGATTCTTAAAAAAAACTTGTGATAGAAATAATATTTTGGCAGCTAAGTTCTTCAATATTAGATATAATGATACTACAAAGATGTTCATTAATAAATCAGGATAATACCAAATAATAATATTTATGACATAATTCTGATCATTGAATCTTATTGTCAAAATTTATTAAATAGTAAGTGAAATCTCTAAAAGAATGACATCGTCAAACAAATTCTTTACAATTCTGTCCCAATTTGCTTCTGTGCTGGTACCATGACAATGCAATTATATTAAATGTCTCTTGGAAAAATGTTATACTCAACAAATTTAAATCTTATAAACTGAAATTTTAACATTAAATTTAATTTTAACAGAAATTGAAGACATAATTTTAAAACTTGGACTAGTTTTCTTAAGAACAGTAAATACCAACATTTTAATTTTATAAACTTTATTATAAAAAATGTAAAAGTCAGAATAGAAAAAAATAGTAATTTTCAACAATAACATAAATATGTTTCATGAAACTGAGAACACAAAGGTGGATGATGCAGTTTATCAACTTTTTGGTGTGAACTAAGGACAAATTTTCACCTTCCATCTTTGAATTCACAAAGCAGATCACTAATAAACAATGAGATCTTTTTTTGTGGTTCATCTCATACATACCACCCTTCAATACCATTAACACACCAGTTCCATAAGAACAAACTTAGGCATTATTCTCAGTAGACCTCACTGAAATACATCAAAGCACCTATCTCTATTCTTCAGAGGAATGAGAAGCACCTCAGAACTGGATGAACTAGCATTCACTTACATCAATAGGAAGCACACAAATTAAATCACGGAGAACAAACATACACACATCATCATTAGAACTACAACATTTAACATAGACAAATCAAAAACAATTTTTTGCTATCACAGGACATAACCAATAATTCACATCCTTGGTCGAATTTCATTATGTGACCATACTTCTATAGTTTGTTCTTCCATCACCTTTGAGAAATTTTAATTCACTATCCCCAGAAACACAGGTAACATGTAACTTATGGCTTCATGATATTAAATGTACCATCATATCCATAAAACCTGACCAAATAAGGTGATCTTATGGGAATTTCAGATTAAACATTGTTACTACAAATTTTAGCTAGTTGTATGCAAACTATGAAGATTTCTTTTTCCTCCCCAATATTCCCCCCTATTATTTTCTAGGAGGAAACCTCCATGAAACAGCCATACTCCATTAAACTATCTTACAAACTTTTAAACAAGTCTGAAAATACAACACACTTCATATTAATCTGAGTTGTAGTTTACACAATTCAATTATCATATTCTTTTTCCCAATCTCCCTCAGAATTTTCACTTCAGAAGCCCAATCACAGTCAATTATAACCTTTTCTTCATATTCTGAGAATGGCTTTTGAATAATGTACAATGAATAATAGAAGTGTTCACATTAACAGACTGTTATCTGATTAAAAATGGTTACTTTCCCCAGATGAAAAAGTATACACAAGTCACTTCTTTTCAAATGAATAAACCTTAAAAAGTACAGAGCTAAAACAAAAGCTCATCTATCTAAAATATACAGCATATTGTATTATTAGTTTAAAAAGATAACCTGTCCGCGAACTTCCAGAACACACTCAGTTTTCAATGTATATATTCTCTTGTGTTGTCCTGCAAAATCTTTTTTCTACAAACATCATGAATTTTATTTCCAAACAACAGCACTTTGAACCAATAGTGTAAAACATGAACTTGTCATATTTATGGACACAAAACACTGAAGAGACTTAAATTATGTCATGGATGCAATCACAGTAAGCATTAAAGTGTACTTTTAAGAGGAACTCAAGTTCAAATGAATTCAATGGTAAAATAATAAAAAAGTACATATACAGTAGAAATTTAGGTAATAATTCTTTGTACATAACTCTACAAAAACAGATAAAGAGACACACAAAGCAACACTTAAAATCTATTTGTAAAATATCAAAGAAAAAATGCATGGAATAATAGCAAGCTTGAGCAAAACTAAAACTACATTAGAACTTTGAAGTTGCTATCCACTAAACTGTACAATATAAAAATGGGATTTTTTGTTTTCAGTCTCATATCTTCTATTTCATCACAGACTTTTTTAATGTACTTTTTATGAGGAGTGTGCCTGGAAAAGAAAATAACTTTCATTAACACATTCAATAAAATGAATTGAAGTATACAAAACTTTCAACTTGTCTGTATTTTATATTCATTAAATAACTTTTTACATTACTCAACACAATCAGGAGCCCCAAAAATGCAAATAAAGAATGGATCAAGATGCTGAAAATTCAGAAAATTGAAGCATAAAAAACAGGGAACAATAAATTTGAACATAAAATAAACAACAAGCATTCCTATCCCAAAAATTAAGTTTGTTAAGAAACAGAAGTAGCTTGTCAGCAAGTTCCACTTTCTTCCCTAGTTTGCAGTCCAAACACTGGTTTGAACTATCTTGAGGTGTGAAAATAGGCAACTGAAGATGCACTAGGGAATAGTGCTGGTGGTGGTGGTGGTGGTGGTGGTGGTGATGATGATGATGATGATGATGATGATTGATGATAATGGTGATGATGACAGTAGCGCTCAGATGCAATCCTTGCCTTCCGCGGGTACAATAAACTATGAAAACATCTGTATTTATCTGAGATTCAAACTGAGAACTTTCGGCTTGAAGGGAGATCTCCACCTCAAACCACCTAAGCCACCAGATTGGTAGCTGTTTCAGACACATGGAGCTACAGCACTGCGCAGAAGTTAAACAGATACCAATAGTGAATTTTGTTACCATTGCTCTTTCCAGGGCACACATCAATAGCAATGCCGCCAGTCAGATATGCCACAGGCGACAAAGTTTTCATAAGATCTTTTAAGAAGAGATCCTAGCAGTAACTACGGAGGTCACTGGTCACTGCAATTTCAGGGCGGACAAAGAAAACATGGAAACCGCCAGGCATCAGGATTAAATCCGTCCTAGGACTCTACTGGCACCAGAGGTGGACAAAGTAGTAAGTAGCCTAGAAGAAAGATCCGTCCAAGAGCGAGTAATAATCTTCTTTTCACTATAATTAATTTACTTCATTATGAGCAAGTTTTAAATTACATGATTAACATGTCTCGTTTTCTCTCAAGCACGCAGGAGGTCAGCATGCAACCTGAGACCAGCACATAGTCAGAGGCCAGCAAGCAGGAAGCTGCACTACTCAAGCCGACACAAACACAAGAACCCGCATCGCCGACGCGCCCGTTTCGACACAGCACCTGGTGGCGCTTCGTCCTATGCCCTAGAAATTAAGAAGGGAGGGTGTGGCATCCGCTACATATCTCGTAGTTGACGCTGCGTAGACTGGTGAAAACATTCCATCTGTAATGGCCACATGGCATGCTCACCGACAGGAACAATGCAAGGAAGCTCTGCCATCTCTATGACATGTCAAACAGGGAGTCTGTTGAACTCCGCTCCGCTCCGCTCCGCTCCGCTCCGCTCCGCTCCGCTCCGCTCCACTCCACGAAAGCACACTTTGCTAAAAGAGATCTTATACATTCACCTAACAAAGTAGCACATCTGGCGATAGAACAGAAATTCAGGCACAGTGCACCTTAAAACATCTTATTCCAAGACGTGCACCTGGTTCAATAGGTAGAGCCAGTCGAAAGCTTTTAATAGAAGCGAACATCTCGTGGTGTGTATCTCTATAACACACTTCTTCCACGTTTCTCCAAAGAAACTACTTAGCAAGAGGCAACAGTCAAAATGTAGAATCATGATCTTTAAGTACTTGAAGCATTCAATTTTGATACACCACCGATCAATCCATTGGCACTAAAGAGTCCTTAAATAATAAAATTAGAATCTGGAAGAACTGTAAATTGCTGAAAAAGTCATAATCTTATATTTAAAAATTCAGCCTGTGCATGTTTGTGTTCGCAAAACTCGAAAAGTAGTCGGTCGAATGACTTGAAATTTTGACACAATGTTGCATTCAAATACACACGTTTATATAACTATTTATAGAAGTCACACCAGTGACAGGTAAAAATTTGCTTTAAATAAAATAATATATAAGCAAAATACCACTCACTGATTAATCACGAATTTCAGAAACTAAAAATCCTACAAACTTGAAATTTGGCAAATAGGTTCCTTTTAGAGTGTAAGACATCCACTAAGAAAACATTTTATGAAAATCCACCCCTAATGGGGTGGAATGAGGGTTGAAATGTTTTATGTTTGTATCCCTGTCAGAGTGCCTGGAACAATTTCTACCAAAGTTGATGCACGGATGACTCACTATATCAAAACAAGCACTGTGGGGGTAAGACATCCCTTACACCCCTAGGGAAGGGGTTAAAAGGGGATGACATGTCAAAATAATAGGAAAATCCTATATTAGAACCGAAACCATACTCTTCAGTGCTGTTGAGATGGATAAGAGCGTCCCTGGTGCTTTGTAAGTTAACAATCAGTCCACATCGCAGATAATAGAGCCCTAGCATCCCTGGGGTAGGGATGGCAATGAAGGACAGGTAAACATAATAAAAAACGACCGACATAAGTGTTGAATAAATCATTTTTGGGACCGCTGAAATGAAGCGACACTTGTCATTGTCAGATAAGTAGATGATCACCCCCTAAAAGGAATAAACACCCTTTGTGTTGGTGGTGAGGAGTGAAATGTCAAAATACTCGAAAGTGACCTATATTAGTGTAGAGCTCGTAGTTTTCGGGGCCGCTGAAATTAGTAGTGATATTCTCGAAGACGTCAAATTTCACAATAGCTCTAGCACCCGTAGACAAGGGGATACCATGAAAAAAAATATCGAACACGACATACTAGTGACGAGTCCACAATTTTCGGCGTTGCTGAGGTGACAGTGAAATCCCGATATCGCGTAAGTCTGAACTCAGCACTCATAAAACAAACACACAACTAGCACCCCTTGGGTGGGGAAGGGGTGAAATTGGGTTTAAGGATAAAAAGAATTGAAAACTAATTTTGAAATATAAAAATAAGAAAATTGCATCAAATCCATAGTACTAGGGTTGATGAGATTTTTAAACTATTAATGCTGTTAAGTTTAAGTTGAGATCACACAGTGGCATGGTATCCCTAGGACTGGGTTGGAAAGACGAGACGTAAAAATAACACAAAAAGACCAATATTAGGGTCGAGTCCATGGTTTCTATGCATTCTGAGATGAAGAATCGTATTTCCAACGACATTCTGTTCCTATATTATGTACATTATGCACAACACCTCTGATGTTTGGGAAGAGTGTGACATGAAAAATCATTGAAAATGTCAGGTAAGAAAGGATTTTATGAAAATTTGCCCCTAAGAGGTCGAAATGGGAAATAGATGTTTTCTAAAAACTTTTTCTCAATTACATCAATGAAAATGAAGGATTGATACACACCAATTCTATCAAACCTCCACCATTAATGAATAACATTTTCACTAGATATCAACGTGAGAAAGAATAAAGTTACAGATATATTACAAAATTCATGCGAGCAATAGTCAGTTAGTAATGAAAAAGATCATTACATAACATGTAGCTTAGAAACAAATTTCCAAAATCTTTCCATCTTGTAAAGACAAAGAAGAAGTGTTATCAGTTGGCAACACCTTCAATAGTCATAAATAGTTGTCAACACTTTTCTTTGGATGCATATTTTATTACGCTAAAAAAAAATTGTCAGAAATTATTGCTCCAAAAACTCATCATTCATTTCTTAAATTTATTTACAAAATAAACAACCCTTCTTCAAAATACTAAAACAATTTTTTTTCCAATTACACATTATGCAAGAAGACCATACCTCAGGACCTAGTTTGCCCTAATACTAATGAACAATGAGAACAAAAGATTTTTGTGAATCATAATGATTTATATAATTTTTTTAAAAATTAATACATTAGTTCAATATAATATATAATGCATTAGTTCCTATAGAGGTAAAGCATTACCTGTGCATATAAATGGCGGATCTTAAAAACTAAAATATAGCAAAAATAACATAATTTGAGTAAAGTTATTTCTAAGAAGATAATGTTGCCCTTAAGACCTTAAAAAAGTAAACAATATAGTTCTATCAATAGTTTCTATAACACCTAAAAGTTTAATATTTTGTTTAATCCATTCTTTAATTTTTAAGTTTGAGGACTTTGTATTAACCTTATTAGTGTTTTAAATATTATTTGGAAGTTGATTGACAAGCTTTATAGATACAAAATTTACTTTTGCTAATTAATGTCTTTTTTGCTACTGGCAATGGGATGCTCTTATTTCTAGTTAAACTTATAGATTTTTTATACTCATTTTTGTGCTCACAGAAAGGGTGTAACAAAGCATTATATGCAAATGTAATGTTGCTCAAGGTTTAATGGAGCTTTGAGCTTCATTCTATTAGTTGTCAATTATGAATCTATTTTTACTTACAATTTGTAACAATTTGTTTTGAGCTCTTTGCAATAAGTTTAAGTTGTTACTGAATGCAGCTCCCCAAGCAAGGATACCATACAAAATCAAACTATGAACGAAAGCATAATAAATATGTAAAGACAAAGAAGAAGTGTTATCAGTTGGCAACACCTTCAATAGTCATAAATAGTTGCCAACACTTTTCTTTGGATCTTGCGTGCATAATTTTTGACAACTTTTTTAGTACAACAATAAGGTACTTTGTTTTATTAATAATATATTTAATATGTGAATACCATTTTAGATTTTGATCTAGGTTCACTCCTAGATATTTGACTGTTTCAAGCCTATTGAGTTTTTTTACCTTTAATTTTAATATTACAGTCATGCGGCAAACTATTAAAATAACTTTCCATTAATTCATGAGCCTTCCCTCTAATTCCATAACAATGTAATTTGTCCAATAGTATTCCATGGTTCACTGTATCAAATGCTTTTGATAAATCTAGGAAAGTTACAATAACTGGTACACTTAAGTTAAAGCTCTTAAAAATATAATTAGTAATGTAACTTAATGCATCTAGGGTTCCCAGTTATTTTTTAACAAATCCATATTGTTGTTTGGAAAGTATATTACATTTCCTAAGAAAATTGAAAATTCTATAGTATATCAATTATACAAATATTTTTAGCTAAATTCGAGTTTAGTGATACGGATCTATAATTCTTGGTATGATGCTTATTGCCACTCTTACAAATTGGGACCACATCAGCTCTCTTCAGTACATCTACCCAAATGGATTGCTTAATGAAAAAGGTTGTAAAAATATGCTAAAGTTTCAGCAATATATTCAGATATTGTCTTTAACACTTTGGTATTAATATTATCAATACCCCCCACTTCATCCTATTAATTATTAATATTATTCTTTAGAGTTGGTAGGAAATAGAAAGATTTTATAAGGATTCATTTCTGGAAGATTAATCTTTCCTGTAGATATTTTGTCAATTTTAGAGCTTAATTTTTCATCGATGTTGCAAAAATTATTATTGATAAAACTGGCAATCTCATCTGAATTTAAACTTTCTTTTTTTTACATCCAATAAGTATTCTATTTCATTATTTCTTTTGGTAGTCTTTCCTAATTTTGTATTTACAAATTGTCATAAAATTTTATTGTTTTGACAATTTTTTCCTACCAATTTACTTTCATGCATACATTTAGCTTCTTTTAAATCTTTATTTAATATTGTATTCAGTTTTCAAGTGAATATTTGTAGGATCTAATTTCCAAATTTTATGTAGGTGCTCTTTGGCAGCACAGAAAGTCTTAATGGGTTTAGTAATTCAGGTTTTCCAGGGTTTGAATTTGCCAGACATTGTTATTTTGAATTGTATGGCCAGATTAGGATCCTGCAATAATGTGTTCCCATTAGTTTTGCTGGTAACTAGTTTCAACTTTTTATTGTGTATTTTGTTGTAAGTATACAGTTTCAGACAATTTCTAATAGTGTTTCGACTCGAAGTCTGTTACTCACTGTTTTTGCACTGGGAAACAATGGGATAACCATTTTCTAAAAGGTTGCAAAACATTTTTTGTTATATACTATTAACATCTAAAAGATATTTGTTAAAATCACTTAAGATGACAAAGTTCTTAAGATATTGATTATGAAGTAAAAACTCCTTTAGATGTAAAACAAAATCAGATTCCAGGAGGTCACGACACTTACACATCGCAGATATACAAATTTAATGTGAATGTTTAATTAAAATAAATGGGTGCAAAATACTTAATCTTCCCACCTGAATCGTTACAGTCATTTCATTACATTTGTCACTGATATAAATTACTACACCATCTGCCAGATTTATCGCTCTGTTATTGTAGAAAACGTATAACCAGTATTGAAAATGCTCCTGCTTCCAAGTTTCAGTAATACAATGACCAATGGCCCTGCACTTTAGTCTGCTAATTAAGATATCTAATTGAGGAATTAAACATTTACTCTTCTTATTAATACAATATTAACTTATTAGTACCTTACAAATAATTATTTAATAAATTAATATCATCATAGGCAAAAGGCACCGATAACAAGAAGTATACAATGTGCATCTTCACAGGCCAACATTGCGGCACCATAATTTAAAAAAAAATAATTCCAATTTAAACATCACGATACAAAAAATTAGTCAGAAAAACAAATGAGACACTCACTATGGTGCTAAAATTATAACTTTACCTTTCAAATAGTAGGACCAGACTCCTATGAAATTCTTGGTCTGATTCAAGATCCAAAGTAGCCACCAAGATTTTTATCACAGATATATCAATGTTCAGTACAAGGACATCTACATGTGCTCTGGACACTAATTGTTCCAGGACTGGCATTACATGACTCATAACCTACAACACAAACAAAAATATATTTTCAGACAAACAATTTCCTCTAATCCCCTATTGCGAATTTACTCTTTGTATAGCACTATGTAAATTGAACTGGTAATAATTAAATAAATAAACAGTAGAAAAATGACATACATCAAATATACTCTATCAGAAGCTTAAGTTGAAAAAAATTGAATACTCACTTAAATTGAGACATTGTTAATAAATATTTTGAATGCACTTTTGCTATTACAATGAATAAACCTACCAAATTTTTACAACAATACAGTACAACCTGCCAAAACTGAGTGCCTATATTCCCGGAACCTGGGCCAAATGGAAACAATTTCTTATTCAATTTAAACCACTTTCTATTTATATTAAAGAAATAGAATTATATTAATATTTGTATTTCACCTTTGGTAGGTAAGCAGACGTTATTCTCTCATTTTTACTCTTTCTCACCGCTTCTACCATGTCTGCCAGAAGTTTTGTTAATTGTGTTTTTGATCCTTTTTCTTCCTTAACCAGTACTCTTTGCCCTTCTTTTATCAATAGCAGTCAGTGTTTTATCTTTTAAATACACAAATCTAGAGATAGCACACCACACAGTATTTCCAAGGTATCAGTAGAAATGGTTATGTAGGAACCCCCTATCTTCAATATACACATCTTTACTCTTCTTAGCTGCTGTTCAATTTGTTGATAGGCCAGGTGTCTCCAGGTCACACAGCCATAGACCAAAATAGGTCAAGTTTTATCACATCCTTGTTTCTGATATTAAAGTTAGTCAATCCCATCCTCAATAATCCATCATACACAGTTTTTTGCCCTTTTTCACAATGTAGACTGTTTTTGTAGAATCATAGATTGTTATCTATTTTAACGCCCAGGTAGCGATAATTGTCAACCATCTGTACCTTTTCCCCATGTAGTCTGATTATTGGATCTCGTCAGTTCTTAGATGTCAGACCCATCCATAACACTTTTGTTTATGAGCTTGAGAACATAAATTTTACCTTTTTTGCTGTTTTCTAATTTCCCTATTGTTTTACGACATTCCTCTTCCAATTGTCTCCTCCTATCCCTTTCAATTATTATTGCTAAATCTTCAGTGTAAGCTGTGCATTTGACTCCAGTTTACCTCAAATATTTCAAAATGTTGTTCATAATTACGTTTCACAACGTTGCTCCTGTCGAGGGTCCTTGTGGACAGCCACATAATACTGATTTAACAATTTTTTCCATTCCTATCGCTAGCCACATTGATCTACCCTTAAAACATGAACACATCATTTTATGCAAGTAACTTGGCGTTTTCATCTCTCAGAGCATCCTTAATAAAACTTCCCAGTTGGCATGATCGAACGATCCCTTTATATCCAGGAATAAATAATTACAATATCATCTCTGTCATTCACTGATATCATTCAGAAGTCTTGTTATAACATCCACCATGCTTCATCCTTTCCAGAAGCCAAACAACCTCTCATTGAGGCAGTTCTTCTTTTCTAAATTACCTTCTAAATGAATATTTATCCATTTATCTAATAGTTTCCCAAGGGTAGGAACCAATGCTATTGGCCCAAAAGATGAAGGTTTCCTTGCATCTCTGCCCGGCCCTTTTAGGAACGATTTTACTTCAACAATTTACAGGGGGTGAGGGAAATATTGTTATCTTATACATGCAATGTAGATCTGTAGCAACCTTTGGCCTAATACACCCACACTTTTCTGTAGTGAGACCATCATAATTTGAGTTTTTCCTTGCTTTCAATTTCCTTATTATCGTATTTTATTTATCACACATCATCTGGGGTGTTTCCTCTTCATCCAGCTCTAGAATAGATTCCTCTAGGAATAGCTGATCTATCAATTTTGTACTTACTTCCATCCAAGTCCACTTGTACTGTATGTCAGCATCAATGCTGCTTCTGAATTCTTTAGGTCACAGCTTATTTGTGTCATAAGGAAGTTCCCAACACAACTTAACCATGCATTTTTGGACAAATTGCTCCCAATTTTTCTTCTTTTCTCTTAGCTCTTCTATTTTAAATTCCTTTGTTTCTTTTTAAACCCTTTCAATATTCCTTCTTCACATCCCCTTTGTCTAACATTCCCTAATTTTTAAAGCAAAACATTTTTTTTCTTTTTTTCAGTTTACTTAGTTTCCAAGACCTTCAAATTTTTACCTTGCGATTTTCTAGTCCCTTTTTCTTACTTGCATGGCATACTCTTAATAAGCTCTATCTGTATGTCTTCAATTCCCCATCTCTATGCCATCAATTGTCTGTATATCCATTCCTTGTCTTACAGTGTCTTGCATTGCATTTTTAGCATTGAAGTTTTGCCAGTGTACTCAAAGTACCCTATTTCTCCTTTTACACCCATACATTTCTCCTGCTACCCTACTATCTTCTTTTTCTATTTCCAGTCTTATCGCAGTGTGATCACTTTCTACAACATGTTCCAATCTTCAATTCACTAATGTTTTAGCTTTCCATATATTTGTTACTATCACGTCAATTATTGACATCCCTGTTGCACCCATAAATGTATTCACTCCATATTCATTATGTAACATTAAATCATTCTGCAATAAAATGTACTCCAAAAATGTGTTTAAAAGATTTTTTTCTATCCCCCCATAATTTTGATCTAGCATTAATATCCATACATATCAACACTTCTTTCCCTTTCATTTGTTCTAAAAGTGACCAACATTTTAGTTTGTCTTGACAAAACCTGCATTACATATGCACCATAAATTAATTTTCTCCCCCCTTTCTAATATAATGTTTGACAATTTTGCCCCATATATTTTTGAATAATCATGATATTTGCCTCATAATCGTTGATGTCCATTGCAGCCCAAGCGTTTCCTCAAGCTACAACATTTATTTTCTAAGTTACAAATTCTGGTTTCCCTTTAATATTTAACTGTTCTTATAAACATCCTATTGCTGTATTATTCTGAATCATACAGCTTCCCAATTCTCGTAATCCTATTCCATTCCATTTGATATTCTGTTGAAGTATCCTCATCTCCCGAGTCAGTGTACATTTCTAACATCTTTGCTGCTTCAAAATTAGTACAATCTCTAGATAATATACTAGGATTGCTTTGAAAGTTCCTCCTCTAACAATTTTTGTAAGTTTCTCCTTTCTTTCCCTTTGTGCTATGTCCTCCAACCCCACAGTGCCCACATGATGTGAGCTGATTATGATGGGTGAAAGTTGTAGACGAATGAAAGGTTGAGGAAACACGAGTACCCAGAGAAGACCACTTTGTCCATCAATGCAAATTCTATACTCTAAGTCATGTTTCTATGTTTCAAGAAATTCAACTTCAGAAAAAAAATCATGAATGGAAATGCACGGTGTTTATTGGTTTATTGTATATTAGTTGCAGTAAATTACTTTGTTGTCTTCAATTTGATCTTAGGCAGTTTGTAACAGCTCTCTTGACAATAAATTATTATTTTTTAAATTTATTTATTGTCAGTCTATTTGGCTTGATATTGGTTTAGCAATTGTTCTCAGTATAGCCAACTCTTTTACTTCACCATCGTCAATAAGAGTAATGATACTTGTACTTCCTGTTATGTTGGCAGGACATATGATTTGCTGAAAACTTAAATCTATTGTCAATATCGGCCATCAATTCAACGCACTTGCTCTTTTGACGCTATTCTGGTCCTTCTGCATCGAGCATCTGGAATGAATATTATTTTGTGTCTTAGATTGTTGTGTTATCAACATCTATTTCTTTACAGCAAATAGTCACTTTTGTGACTACTATAAATATTTATTCGGATATAACTGTAATTTGTATAACTGTAAGTTGGCAATTCGTGTTAGGCAGCCATATTGCATAATTTTTGGCAAAGGTACATTATTTGGAGTATACTTGGATCATTTGGGGTTTGAACCAGCATAACCAGGGTTAGAAGGAGAGTGCTAGACACACAACACCATGGTTCACCCTAAACCAACTAAGACAGCTGATAAAGGATCTCCTGGCCAAATCCCCTTCTTCTCTTGTTGGCTTATTGTTTCACCATGGCAGAGAATATGTCTAGAGAAGTTGTTCTTAAACTTCTGATTTCAAGGACTTTTTTGGTAAAATGTGCATTTTCTGTAAACCCTAATCAATTTCTTTCTTACAAAGTAAGAAATTATTTTCACAGAGGACTTGAGGATTTCTAAACCAGAGCCAGTTCAAAAACTGAAAAAGGCTTTTTGGGTTCCAATTCTGAAGTTTATTTTAATTCATTTTATTTTATTACAAAAAACACCAGGATTGCTCCCATAAATAGAAAGTCGTCATACTATTTAGTTTCAGGAAACCTTTCTCCTGTCAGTCATGCATAACTGGAGTTTTAAGCATGTGCATAATGACGCTCTAGTTATGCTCAATTGAGGAGGGGAGTTAAGTCATGCTTCTAATTGGAAGCATAAATTATAGAGATGGTAGACTGACAAAACATTATTTCATCTAATTTATCAAACATGTAATTCTAAAATCAAAACGTATTGTATTCTGGACGACTGCCAATTATTTTTCAAATACTTTTAAATCTTTTCTTTAATAAAAACAAATTACCTTTAAATACTGGTTCAGAGTACACATTTAATAAATTGCAAAAATATTTTCCTAAAATACCACAGGCAAGAGAACTAAGAACAGGGTATACACCCTACTCATTTTGAGAAAAAATGATTTCACAATTCAGAGGAAAAATATGAACAAAAATTACACAATAAGAATACGAGGAAAAAGAATACCTGGTTTTCCACTCTGCGTCTAGCAGTAGCAGTAAGCTTGTCCCTTTCATTGGACACAAATGTGATGTTAACTGAAGGAGTTCCTGAAGATAAATCATTGGCATTTTTACTTTCACTCCTAACTAATTCAGATGTTTCATAACGATGAATTTTTAATAAAGTTTCAACCACCTCTGAGGGAGCCAATTTGCGCTCCTGAAATCTTCAATAACAAAAATCTTGAACACACAATGCATCTGCTGATAACAAATTTCAGAATATTTTCCCTGTTGAGGAAACTTACCTATCTTTATCCAAAATTCTAATTTTTACCGTACCAGTCTCTGAACTTTTTAACATAACAATGTACTTAACTTTATTCTGTACACAGAAATCTTGCAATTCTTCAGCATCCTAAAACCAAGAGAAATATTTTGTTAAATATGTAAAATGGAAGAAAAGCAGATGAAGATATAGATGCAGAGCAACATCACCTGCACTCCATCCATTAGGAGAGTTCTTATTCCCGATGCCCACAAGTCCCTCACTAGAGTAGCCTTCTCCTTGAGCATTGGATTGTTTCCAAGAGAACATACTACTGCATCCATGGGAGCAGGAAGAGACTCTTCTTGAAGGGCTAAGATGATTTTATCCAGAGCGATACTAACACCAATGGCAGTCTGTTTCACTTCCCTCAATAACATTCCCGCTTCTTCCAACATTTGTCTAAAATAAATAAATAAATATTAATAAACTAGCTGAGTATCTGTGGCTTTGCTCGCATAAATTTTGTAATATGTCTGTAACTTTGTTGTCCATCAATGTTAAAGTTTTAATAGTATTGGTGTGTACCAATCCCTCACTTTCACTGATGTAATTGAGAAAATTTGTTTTCAGAAAATACCAATTTCCCATTTCACCCACTTAGAGGTGAATTTGTGTAAAATCCTTTCTTACCTGACTTTTTCAATAGTATTTTGTGTCACACCCTTCCCAAGCCTCACCTTTAGAGGTATTGTGCAAAATGTAGGAACATAATGTCATTGGGAAACCAATTATTCATCCCAGAATACACAAAAAACATTGACTCAACCCTAATAACGGTATTTTTATGTTACTTTCATGACTTCCCTCCCCAGCTCTAAGGATACTGTGCCACTATGTGATCTCAATTTAAACTTAATGGCATCATAGTTTAAAAATCTCATCAAACCTAATACTATGGATCCGATGCAATTTTCATATTTTTATACTTCCAAATTAGTTTGACTTGTCACTGGTATGTCATGCTTGATATTTGTTTCATAGCATCTACTTCCCTAGAGGTGCTGGAGTTTATATGGGTAGATTGTGAACTTTGATGTTTTTGAGGATGTCACTACTAATTTCAGTGGCCCCGAAAACTACGATCTCAACACTAATATCGGTCACTTTCAATTATTTTGACATTCCACTCCTTCTTACCCCCTTCAAAGCATTTTGATTAAATTATTAGCTCTTCCAAAAAGATTTCCTGAAATTGATATGGTCTGACGCTTCGGAAGCGACAGTGCTTCGGAAGTGGTATTTATTCTCGTCTAATATCCTCTGCCTCACAACGAGTTTCGTCATGCCGCGGAAACAAAATTCTGTCGGTACCCGAGGATCTTCCTCGGCCGAACGAAAGTTGAGCGAGCGAAGAAGCTTCGACGCGAATTTTAAACTGCGTGTGATAAAATTATGACAAAGCACACGGAAATAAAGCCGCGGCGCGAGAATTTGAAGTGGAGCCGAAGTCCGTGCGGATCTGGCGAAGTCAAGAGGAGCAGTTGAAAAGCGCCAGTTCTGTAAGGAAAGCTTTTAGGGGTCCGAAGACGGAAAGATGGCCCGAAATTGAGGAAGACGTGGTGACTTTCGTGAGAAATGCGAGGACACAAGCCTGCTCCGTCAGACCGAAAATGATCCAGCGTGAAGCTTGCAAGGTGGCCAATAAACAAAGTACCTCGCACAGCCTTCCAAGCGAGTACGAATTGGGTGGGGAGGTTGATGAAGCGAAATAATTTGTGTATAAGACGACGCACCACCTTGGCACAAAAGCTCCCTCAGGATTGTTCGGAAAAAATATTATCATTTCAAAGGTAAGAGTGTCATCCTGTGGTTTCCGCGCTAGGAATATGTCATTTGAAAAGTACACCTGTCTTGTTTTCAGATATGTCATCGCACTGAGAAAGAGGTCTTGATTTCTTGATGGGACACACAGGGAATGTAAATCAGACTCCCATGTACTTGGACACGCCCCGGCGGACAACTGTGACCGCAAAAGGAGAAAAGTCAGTCCCCATAAAGACAACGGGAAACGAGAAGACGAGATTTACGGTGATGCTGGCCGTCACTGCCGACGGGTGGAAATTGCCTCCGTCCGAAGGGAAATTTTCCTGCGGGTGTGCACATCCGTGCCAATGAGTCGGGCTCGTTCAACGAGGACATTACGGTAGACTGGTTGAATACTGTGGGAAGGAGGCGATCAGGGACCTTGCTCAACTGCAGACGATGTTAGTGCTCGCCTTCTTCACTGGGCATTTGACCGACAAGGTGAAGAGGAGAACGCGTGACCTGAACACACAAATGGTCATCATCCTTGGTGGAATGACAAGCCTGCTGCTGCCTTTAGATATTTCCATCAATAAGTCTTTCAAGATCAAGATGGATGATCTGTACAGTGATTGGATGTTGCATTCCCCAAAGGAGAACACCCCTATCGGCAAAATCAAAAGTCCACCGCTGGAGCTGGTGACCAAATGGATGAAGACGGCGTGGGATTCCATGTCTGAAAAAGTAGTATCTAAGGTCTTCAAAATAGCTTGCATATCCAATGCAATGGATGGAACAGAAGATAATGTCCTGCGGATGGACTCTGATGATGATGACGATGATGATGATGAGTCTAACTGGAATGAAAATGATCAACCACTTGACAGCAGTGACAGTGAAACAGAAGATGATGAAATAGAATGAGTGATCTTGTAATTCTAATTGATTATGTGATTCAATACTTTTTTGTTAAGTGTTCCTAATTTTCAATTCAACTTGTGTTACAGTGGTACTAATATTCAAGATGATAGATAAATTATCCATGAAAACTTGTTTCATTTAAAAATCCATGATTACAGAGCCAATCATTTCACATGGAATTTTGAAAGAACATTTCCCTTTATTCAAAGTTATTTTCTAAAAAATTTTTTTTCTCAATCTCAATTCAATTTTNGGGGGGGGGGGGGGAGGAGGTCTATATTTGGGTAGGGGACTCTATTCGGGTAAAAACGTTAGTATGGATAAGCCAAAGATAGTGGACATTGTACCCAAATTTTAATGCAATATTTACAATCAGAATTAGAATGCTTACCTGAACTTTGCCACTAACGAATCATAGCGTCCACCGGCTGCAATAACATCAATGCCGACTTTTCGCCTTTTCTTTTTCAGCTCACAAACAAACTGACACATCATACCAGAGTAGAGATGAATGTTATATAACATTCCAGGTGTGATCATCAAAGGACACTAGGGGAACAAAGTAAAGTGAAGTTGAAACAAAAACAAACTATCATGCAATGTCAAGAAGAATATGTAGGAAAGAAGTAACTGTCCAAATACAACTGTTTAAATTAAACTTTCCATAGCACAATGTCTAAAAACATATGAACATAAATGATTCAATGTAGGGAATAAAATTATGAAAATTTAATAATTTTCCCTTACTCATTTAGCATGCAGAATGATACAGGATCATTCAGTCTTAAGAACAACATCCTTTAGTTATGCATGCTAAGTATAAAAACATATTAATTTTAAATTGGAATACAACTTGTCATTAACTTATGTCACAGTTTATTTACCTTTACCCCCAATTCTCCAGCATAAAAAGCTATTTGCTCCAAATCATCAATAGCTTGCTTGGCAAAAGATGATATTTTCCCTTTCCTTTTGATAAGGAAACGAAATGCATCTGATATTTTAGTCATGGGAGTCTCACTCTCCATGAAGGTATAGAGTGTCTCTATAGCTTTTTCTGATAAACCAAGTTGCGATAAAGGAGCAAATCGCTCCTCTTTCTTTTGTACTTTAGAATACTTTTCAACCTGAGCAAAAAGACAAATGGACACTAAAAACATAGCCTTTAAGTAATATCATATTTGTCTGAATATATTCCCTTCTTTTTTTGAAAGAAACAAATGAGAGAGAAAGGAAAGTGGAATCAAAGTCTTTTAGAAGGGAAATGCTCATTCAAATTCCACATGAAATGCTTGGTTCCAGCAAGTGTAATCATAAGGATTTTAAAATGAAAAGCTAACTGGCGCAGTTTAACTTCTCCTGACATCGCCAGATCCTAAAAGACTTGGGTTCTAATTCTTGTGCTGCTGCTTTATTTTCATGTGTCTGAGCATAATTAAGAACTTGCAGTTTGAAATTTGTGTTCAAGAAGATCCCCGTGTGTCACAGACGACACAGTACGGTGACAGCAATCACTCATTCCTAGACGACATAGACAAGTTTGGTTTCCACTTTGAATGAGCATCCTATCCCACCATCATTAATCGTTGTTCTGTGTGTTATGTTATGCTTGTGTTTGCTTAGCTAGTTTTCACTCACGGAAAACTTGAAACTTCGAGAGAGCAACTTTCCTGTCCTAAACTCCAAGTATAGCCCCTCCCCCTGCATTTTGGGGCAAAAAAAAGGGGGGGGGGACTATATTCAGACAAATACGGTAAACTTTTTAGCACATAAAATTCTATTACATTTAAAATTTTAGTTCAACTCTTTGACCGAATTTTGCATGACACAACTTACTTTAGCTTGGCTAAGAAGAGGAAAAATTTCATGGTGTTTAGTCTCCTCGATACCAAGATATAAAAGAAGAGCCTTTACTAAAGATGTATGATTCAGACGAATGATGAAAGAGATATCCCGAAGACTTTTAAATTCACTTAAAAATTCCCAAACAACCGAGAGTACTTCTGCTTCAGGTAATAGGGAACCTAAAAGATAAAATTATTTTATTTACAAAGGATTTGACAAAATGTTTATGCATGTATATGAACATCAAATATCTAACAGAACAAAAATAAAATACTACCACAAACTGCAGAGAGAATAGTACTTTTATTTACACTCTCTCCATCGAAGGCTAAAAAATCAAGCACTATAAAAAGGATAAATAACAAATAGGTAATTTTTTTAAGCTTCAAAATTAGAAATAGCTGGTGTACAAATATAAAAACTACAAAGTAAAATTATTAGAATTAGTTTTTCAACAAACTCTTTTACACAAGTGCCAAGTAAGAGATATTTAGACATGACTGATTACAATCACTTATCTCAATTAAATTTTGGGACAGACTTAAAGTTTAAACTTTTCAGTACAGAATGAAAAAAAAAAAAATTACAAGCTCGAGTTTATTTTATTTTACACTTACAGATTTCAGAAAAATGTTAAGTATCTGTATTTCAAAATAACACAAAATAGGAAAATACAGGGAGAGTTACAAGCAAATTCAGACTTTCTCCACTTATAATGTTAGGTCTTAATCTAGTAGATAATAAAAATCAAAGAAATTTAGGGACAAATAATAATAGAAGGTACCTCGAGTGCTTTAAGCTGGAGACAGAAGCAAGCAACATACAAATCATAAAATAAGGGGAAAAAAGAAAGAAAAAAAATATCTGCATGCACAAAATGAAAAAAAGATGCATGGGAGTCACCATTCAGAAGAAATACAACCAGCAAGTGAAATAAACAACGGGGACATACATGTATCCACAAGTTCAACTGAAAACCATTGTTAAAAGCACATCATTCAACTTGTGAAACCCAAAGACAAGTTGAATGAGAATGGTAGACGGGCCCGAGAGGCGAACGGGATGGCGCAGTCGGTAGGCGCATGAGCGCGTAAAGCTCAAGGTCCCGGGTTCAAATCCCGGTCCCGTCTCCCATTTTCATTCAACGTAACATGATTAAAAGCACATCATTAATGTTTTAAGAAGGGCTAATCCAAGGGTAAAGGCAATCCACATGAAGTTCAGGGTTCTGTCAGTTCAGTTTATAATTAGAACAGCTGAGGTTCATCCTCTAACTAGAACAGTCAAGAGGGGGCCAATCTGACACTTGGCTGAAACTTCCCCATTTAGAGATTTAAAAAAATTATAAGGTCAAGTTCGTGTAATGTTACAGGGAATGCAGTGCACTGTCAGCGGAGACAGCTCCACACACAGGATGCATAACACAAAGATAACAAACCAAATGTATATTCCATGCTCTCAGGTGCAAATTGACTCGGTCAGCTGTTTTAGGTAGGCGGTGTCAGATCTCGGCTTCCATTCAGAATAAAAAAATTGAGATTTTGCCAACATGAATTATCCACAAAAGATAAAATCATAAACACTATTTACTTAAAAATTTACGAGAGAAGAACATGGAAAGGGGTCAAAAAGACTCCACCAGTTGTTCTAGTGTTAACTATCATGCCATTTATGAGATGATGCTAGCTAGTTTTCCATAAAGAAACCTGAAACAAGAATCACACTGTCCAACTGAAGGTCCCATAATGTACAGGTTCATGAAGGGTAGAGCTACCCAATTACTTTGAGTCAGCACAAGGAGAAGACGATGTGGCTAGAATCATATTCCACTCTCTTGGACTCCACTGATAAATCGTACAGGAAGATTAGGCCTGAGACTGACTGTGTGAACATTGAAGAATTGAGAAAAATCCCCCATGACCTCGCCCCAATTTTGTCCCCAGCCATCCAGCCTTGGTCATTGAGTCACATCAACGGTATATAAATAAATATGTTTATAATGCAGTCCATTGTGCCATCACGAAGAAAGGTTATTCAGAAAAATATGTAATATCATTCCCACCCCCCACCCCCATATATTGTGATTAATTAACAAATACTTTAGTATGATTATTGTCAGAACAAATATTATGGGTAATTCTACAGAAGTGTCAATTGAGACTATATATTTTTGTTTCCTGAGTAATGTGATCATGTTACATATTTTGGAAAACCAATGAGTTCTGTTCTCAGTAAGTTGTTTTGCTAATTTTTGGGTACCTAGAAAATAGTCTTATTAAAAAGAGAATCTATTTTCAAACAATCAGGAAGTTTGTTAAGTTTTTTTGCACTATTTTTGGTATATTTATTCTAAATGCACACAAATCAGCTTCAGATTACCTAAAGCAGATTTGTGTAGATTTGAATTGACTGATCCAGAGTTTTCAAGCTTGTTGAGATGAACAGGGACTTTTCTGCACAACCATTTCTCTCCCCCAGGCAACACCAGGTTTCTTTCAGATAGATTCACAATAAATCAATAATTTTAGGCATAAGAATTGAAGTAGAATAGAATAGTGAATTAAAGTAAAGTATGAAATTAATTATGTGACTGGCTAGTTCATAACTGAAAAATCAGCCCAACAAGTATTTTATAGACATTATTGTTACATTAATATAACATTACATATTTTGGTATAAAGAAAAAAAACTTTACATAAAGGTGATTATTATCTATAATAAATTACCTGTCTGAGATGAAACAATATCAAAAGCACATTCGTACAGCTCTCTAGGATGAAAACCAAAGAGTTTCTTCTCTCTGTATACTCTATCAATAGCGTATCTTTTCATGTTCAGGATTCCATTGTGAGCAACATACCGAGCAAATCCCACCCTAAGATCATGGGGAAGAGAGACAATAGCACCCGAGTGTGTCATTAGGTTAACAGAAGATTCCACACAGTTGTAAACTTGATTCTTTGGCATAAGAAGCGAGGTAGGCAAACACACTGCACCATGTCTCTGGAAGACTTGCACAGCAGTTTCTTTGGCAAAATTTTGTAAGAGAAGAGATTTTGTCAGAGATACACTAACATTAGACACATTGCGAGTCAAGTTCATGTCATAGGTAATATCTGCTGCAGAGTCAGTCATCTGAAATCAAAATAAGCAGTAAAAATCAGAAGAAAAACAATACAAAATTTTTGGGGAAATGCAAAGCAAAACAACAAATCAACATTTTTCAGAAACTGAAAGGATGATGGATTTTGAAAATTTTCAACTCACTTCACAAAGTAGGTTTTTACATTTTGTAATAATAGCTGAAAACTTTGCATGAACTTCCCATTATTCATCTTGAAAGTTTACAAAACAAAATAAAACAGAGTTTTTTCTTTTCTAACTTTAAATACTTTTTCAAGCAACAGAGGTGAACCATTGAAAGGTTTCTCCCATTTTCAGGGAACTAAGTAATAATTAATTCCAACATTTACCTAACACAAAAGTACACTCCCAGACATGTAACTTTGCCGAAAACTATGCAATATGGCTGCCTAACATGAATTGCCAACTTCTACAAATTCAAATTAAATCCTAATAAATATTTATGGTAGTCACAGAAGCAACTACTTGCTGTAAAGAAATACAATTGGATAACACAACAATCTAAGACACAAATTCATTCCACACACTCAATGCATAAGAAACAGAATAGCGCCACAAGAGCAAGTGCATTGAATTGACAGCCAATATTGGCGATGGATTTAAGTTTTCAGAAATTCAAACATCCTGCCAACGTGACGTGAGGTACAAATACCATATTGACATTTTATTAGTATTATAACACGCAGCTAACTTTTTATCTTATCTAGGAACTTACGCTGAAATTTTTTGAATNCTTAGGGCCCTTGATCGGAATTGATGGGATGGTCCCTTGCTTGCTTCCGGAGAGTAAATTAGTTTATTGTCCTCCACGTGGTCATACGCAGTTTGTACTGTTTTTTGACAATAAATTTATTTTTATTATTATCATATTATTATTCTTAAGAACAGCAGCAAAGTAAATTTGTTGGCTACACTGTGCACAAGCGCTATACCAACATCAATAAATAAATAAATAAATACATAAATGATTTATTGTCAAGAGAGCTGCTACAAACTCCCTATACGTTGAGAACAATTAAGTAATTTACTGAACTAATATACAATAAACTACGTAATAAACACAGTGTATTGCGTTCATGATTTTTCCCCCTTTAGTTAAATTTCTTGAAGCAAAGAAACATGACTTGGAGTACATGGTTCAGCGTAAGTTTATTATTATTACTATTATTATTATGAATTGTTTTTATCATTATCCATTCACCAGATAAGAAGATACAAAGGATTTTACAATGGACCATTTCCCACATAGGTAAATATGGTTACCCGACCATAGGCTGGTTGAAAACTTAAAACTATAAAATAATTTCCATACAAAAATAATTTTAAAAAAATAAAAGTTTGGTTTTAACTAGAGTGTTATACATAGCCACTCATTTAACAACAAATATACAATATTCATTGAAACAACTTTCATGAAATATTTGATATTACAAAATGTATCAACTTATTTTTCCTTGCTTTGGTATTGCTCAAATTCTTATATTCCTTTGGCAGAGAGTTGAATATAGCGATAGCCTTATAATAACTGTTTTTACAACTGATTTTTTTCCTTTCCTTTGGGAAGCTATAAATGTTTACCATGTCTGGTTTTACTCGAAGAGTTGATATAAAGAGAGTTTAGAGGAGAATAATGAAAAGTAATAGATTCAATGGTAAATTGCTGATCCAGATTGGGGGGATATTAATAGCAATGAACTGATTTTTATTGACAATTTTAAGTACTCTATTTTGAAGAGTTTCTAATAGTTGTAGATTATTGTTGAAAATTCCACCACATGAAATAATACCATAACAAATGATACTAAGGAACAAAGCATACAAGAGCATACGAAGTGTCTCGGTATTCATAACAACAGTTTTCTAACCATTTATTTCAAGCTAGTCACATGTTTATTACTACTAATAGTTGTTCATATTTATCTCTACTTCACCCCAAGTTTTACCTGTAGCAATCACCACAGTATCATACGCAAATGATAGAATTATATCTTCAGCAAATGACAGAATTATATCTTTAGGTAATTGTTTACATTTAGACATTTATTATCAACACAACAACAACAAACAAACAAAGACAAAAAACTTTAGAATAATGCACGCAAATTTCTTCTTGAGTACTCAGAATCCATAGGGTCTTCTAGAAACCATAAAACCACTGTATTATCAATATAAAATACCGACTACATTCAATTAATACTGCATACATCTACAATATAATAATTCAACTATTATTCACACTGTCGCGACTTTCCTTCTAGTCCGTCGAGCGGCGGTCGGTCTGGAAGGCGTCGGACACAGCTTAGGAAAAGAAATGAAGGAAGGGAAATGGCGGTTCGTTTGAGAGAAACCCCAGTTGCGAGAACAGGTGTTTTAATACTCACGTCGAGGTAGACCTAGGCGGTTCAGCGGAGGTTCGCGGGGTCAGACGGTGCAGAGCCATGGCAGTGGGTGGAGTAGCCAGCCGATGGTGCTGCGTATTCGGGCCGGGCCGTGGCGTGAAGACGCTCGAGACAATCGAGCCTGACGAGACTGTCGAGTCTAACGAGAGCGAGCCTTCTCCGGGCCATATATTTATATGAATCTAGTACTACGTCATGCGACCGCCTGACCCACTTCTCCGCTTGGACGCGCTAGCCTGACCTAGTTAATAAATGCTATGTGCCACTCACGACATCTTCCCTTCCTCAAAAAAGATGAGTCCCGGGTTCGTGATGCCACATGAGACAAATATAATATATACAATTTTGCGCTTGCGCCTTAAAATTATTTCCCCATCCGCATTCTTCTTTCTTCTCATGCTTTCCTTTCTTTACATACAATACTCCAATACCACTACAGAAGACTACCATATTTATACAAAACAAAAAACATTTCAACGTTTCACGTTTCTTCTTGATCTGCCTCTTTTTAGCTCGTAATGTTCACAATTTACAGGGAAGAAAATAATACAATACAAAACCAAAACAACAAAAAACACAATTACAGAACAATATTATAATCATAACAATAATAATCCATAAGAACATAACTATAGAACAATAATACAATAATGACAATCAATAAAAACATAACTATAGAACAATAATAAGAACTCATCATTTTACAAACAATAAACAAACAACAACAAAATTATAATAAAACAATTTATTATTTACAATATCCTTATAAGTGGGGGAATAGCAGCGCTTGTGCTTGGGTTGGTGCGACGTTGATAACTGAGAGAGGTATTGTTTCTTTTGTTTCACCTTTTTTCTTCATACATTTCCGCACAGTACACCAACACCCTAAGCATACGACTACACCCACTATTACATAACATCCCCAAGATGCTATCTTAAGGCTCTTAGCCCCTTCTTGGCATTTTTCCCACATAGAAAGATGCCTACGCACGTCCCCCAACGAGATCGAAGGAACCTCGTGCGTGTCTCTACTCTTTACTTCTTTTAGCAAGTCGTCTATAATACCAGTTTCTTTGAACGTGAAGGACGAGAAGTTAGTGACTCCTAAGCTCCAGGGTTGCAACTTCAGCTCAGCAGCTGGCATGATATACTGAAGATTCTAAAAAATAGGAGGAAGAATTTGCATGGCTGATCTAGCTGTACACCCCAGTGAAAGGAAAAAACTCCCTTCTCGTTGTAAGTTTATTTGCGAATGATAATTTTTACACGATATGTTAAGTTCTAATTCCTGACTTACCGCAAAATACCATTTCCCTACTGTTTCCCCAGGTAGAAAAAATTCGTACGGCATCTTCGCTACGCTAATGTCGCAATATTTACGTATCCTGTCTGTGTTGTTGGAAAACACCGCTATACTACAGGAGTGGGAATTAGAAGAAAAAATAGGTCTGGACGCTGAACATACTAGAACGCCTGCCTCGCGACAGTCGTTTAGCGCATTCTGGTCCAGGAAGAAAAATTGAGTGGCGTCCTCCGATACTGCCAGATTCGGTGTGTCAGGTGTCATGATCACACTCCGCTCCCCAGACTCACTCATCACCGGTCAAGACAGAGTTTTAAATAGTTTGTACTCTGGCCCCTGGGTGAGTGGTAGTTTCACCAGCAAAGCGATGCCTGCACCCTTAGTTTGTACACATACTCGTGCCACCTCGTAAATCGTGTGCGGCCGCCTACTGTGAAAGCCGATGAACTGAAAATTAACTGACAAGGACTCAGTAGCATTAGATAAGATGGAAAAAAGTATAGAAGAGCTAAGTATAGAAGGGGAGAATTTCCCCAGCTCTGCTGTAGTAATTTTAGCCAATGTTTCTCGCAACACAGTCTTGAGCGCTAAAATGTACTCCATCAGCGTGACATAGCCTTCGCGTATCCTTCCTAAATAATTAAAATACTACACAAGAAAATTATACACGAGCCCTGCTGCTCTTCTCAACAATGAATTAATTCTAAAAATTTTGAAAACCATCCCTTCATTGTAGACTCCCTGATATACAATCCTGTTCTAAAGATTCGCTAACCCTCGCTTTCTCCTTATTATAACACACCGAGAGCTACTCATCTCTCGAACTCAATAATACATTAACTGAAATACATCAATAATACGTTAACTCAAATACATTAATAATAAAAAATTTCTACGCTTCCAGTTCATTTCAGTCTTCACTTCACGTACTCCTATACTTAAATACATAAATAAAAAAGAAAACTTCTAAGTTTCTAGTTCATTTCAGTCTTCACTTGTTTACAGTTCTTTTTAAGCAGCTGAAACACTACACTGCTTCTTCATTTTTCTTCCTTCTCCACTCCTTACTGCTGACTCTCGCAGATACAAAACATTGTAGTAAGCTCGGCGACGGCGTGGCACCCATCTCCGGCGAAGCTCCTTTGGTTGTCATTCACCCAACCAACATCGCTGCCGTGGGCTGCATCTGGTGACGCCCACACGGGACCCTTCCAGTCTCCTGGCTCGCAGGCGCTTCCACTCGTACGGTGGTGCCCACGCAAGACCCTCGCGTGGCTCCCGGCTCCTGTCACGAACCCAGGTGCTCCATCCAGGCTAGGTTCGCTGTGAACTGCTTGCACATTCTTATAGACATGACCTCTCACCTCTCTCGCCTCTGGTCTTACCCCTCGTTAGTGAGTCTCCGTGTGTTCTCACAAGACAATACCAGGCATCTTCCTCTCTGACTCCCCAGAAAAAGAAAGATCTCTGACGGGCCCATCCCGTGCGTCCTAAGTTTTAATTTTAAGAATGTGTTCCCTAAGCCCTAGCTCTAACTACAAGTTTCTTTGAACAAATCCCTTGTCCTAACATAGGATTCGTAATCCTCGCCCTACTTGATTTCTCTTTTTCCCTTTCAATATCCTGGCCAAGCCTTGGAAGGAATGCATTTCTTGCATGCCCACGCGGCACTACACAACACGCGCCGGCGCCCTTCCGAGTGCTCTGCTGACGCCGCTCTCTCCAACGGAACTACTTGCGTCTCGCAGACTGCTGACACGAGCCGCACACACACTGCTGGCTCTATTTCTTTCTTTAAGAAATTTAATCGTGAATCTAAATTATCAATCATTCCCCGTTTTAACTCTACTTGTTTATTAATTACAGCTCCTGCTTCTAACGACATCTGACATCCCAGTGATCCCGTGCATCTTAACTTATTATTTCTATACCTCCAAATTTTGAACATTCGTTTTAAGAACACAAGTAATTTAATTTTCACCCCATCGGGAATTCTCTCTACTCGAAAACACTCCAACGAATTCTTTTATTCAATTTTTAACACTGGCCACGTCCCTGGCTCGTGCTCAATGCAATTTATAATATTTTCGTCTCCTTGCGGAATTAACTGATTTTTTATTCTGTGCTTCCTCGGTAACTTCCTGACTTGTTTCGAATCATTTATCCAAAAAACTGGCACTTCTCCAGCGTGATCCACTCTACACAACGTAGGTAACATCTCTTCCGTCTATGTATTAACCAGAACTACCTCCTGTCCCACTTTTTCGTTAATTTTTACTCGAAATACTCATACCGCCTTACCAGGAACCCCAATTTCCTTGAGCGGACTCATTGTTCTAACTCGAACTATTTTCTCCATTACTTTTGAGTCATCTACCTCTATAATTCCAAAACCTTGTTCTCATGCATCCTCTCCGTACTCACTAATGATTCGCTTATCAATGGCCTCCTGCCTTTCACATTTATTCAATTGTTCCTTCAGAAATTCGTCCACATTCACACAACTCGATCCCTCCTGACCGACACAAATAATCATACTATCACACATTATCTTAATATCACCTGGCTCAGTACTACAATAGGTCACCTGACGTGGCTCCATGAAGGTTTCTCTCGCCTTCCCTACGTTCACCGTGACTTCCTCAATCCCCCAACTCACTGGCCCCTGATACATAAATAAATCTTCAGACGAATTCCCAAATTCACTTACTATACATACATCATTTTCACACAAAACTTCCTCATTCGCAAATACGACCAATTCCTGCACTGAATCTATTCTACTACTATTTTCATAAAAAATCGCTCTGTTGTCTCCAAGTTCCTACATTCCCGAATATCTTGCTCCTCCCACATTTCCCATTGAAATTTTTGCAGTTTTCACCTCGACCTCCCTAAATACCTGGCCTCCACTCAAAGGTTGCTGCAATTTTTCAGCTATTTCTGTCTTAATATCACCGAAAAAATCCACTTCTAATACTTCTTCTCCCGGTTGTGACTGCTCATTAATTGATATCTCACTTAATTCCTGCTCTCAACTAGATGAAAATAATGGTACTTCATGACCTTCTGATAAAATAATTTTCCTGCTCCCTGTGCATATCAAACTATTGTATTTCTTAAAGAAATCCAAACCAATAATCCCATCGTACTGTTTCGACTCCAAATTAATAATTAAAAGATCGTGGTCATAAACCTTGCCCTGAATAAGCATCTCCACTTTATTTTGACCCCAAACACTCAACACATGACCCGCCGCGCTTCGCACAACCTCCGGATATTCTTTCAAACATCGTCTATCCTGCGAAAATCTAGCCGAATCTAAAATTGAAACAGATGCGCCAGTATCGACAAGAAAGCTAAATGACTGCTCCCATAATTGTACCCGAATTTTTTGTCCCGCTCGTGGCTGCACAGCTAAAATTACCGTTTTTCGCGATGTGCAACCCGGGTTGCATGTTTTTTTTCACAAGAGAGAGGGAGATGCCTCTTCTCCCCGCATAATATGCACATTTTAAATGGGCACTCGGAAACTGTGTGATCTTTCCCACAAATACAGCAAGCTAGCAATTGCGTACGACACTTTGTTGAAATATGTCCAACGAGGCCGCATTTATAGCATCGCATTAATCGATTCCTGCTGACTGCGTCTCTCTGATACGCACGGCCGGCGGGCACATTCCTTGCGCGTGGCAACGACGGTGGCTCCAAGCGTCGCGCTTCTGCCGACTCGACACGTTACGTAACTCGCTTCGCCCAGCGAGGCATAACTCTGTAACAGCTGTTCTTCCGAGACTGCATAGCCCTCAGCCTGTAAAACGTTTAACGGTCCTTTCACTGCCACAAAACGCCCTAGCTCGGGGTTCAATCCCGCGAGAAACTGGGATAACAATCTCTAATCAAAGATCTCATTAACCGTAGATTTTTCTAAATTTTCGTACGTACTTACTAATTGTCTACAGACCTTCCGCAGTCTCGTAGAATAATCCACTACTGATTCTGTTGGCCTCTGAATGCAATTCGAGAACGTCTTTTCCAAAGCTACCCGCGATACTTTCGGTAAAAACCTATTTCTCAGCCCCAAACTAAATACTTCATACTCATCCCAGAAATGTGGCATACATTCTACATAGTTCGCAGCGGTTCCACTCAGTCTAGGACGTGCGGCGGCTAGCGTTTGTTTTTCCGTCCAACCGTTAAAATGGCCGATGATCTTTACGCGCTCTAAAAACGTTCCCACCGACAGTTCGCCGTCTCCCGAGAAATTCGGTATCAATAGGACGTTACTGTTGAACCCTGTAGCTGGTACTTCTAATTTATGCGGGCTTGGCTTCTCCTCCATCGAACCCGACTCTACAGACTCATTTGCTTCCAATACGTTCACCGTATTACCCCACTCCATCATATTATTCCCTTTTCTACTAGTTTCCCATGAAAATTTAATATCCATGATCCCTATAAATACTTCCATCATACAACCATACATAAACAACCCAAATTAATCCCTACTTATTCTTAACAATTAAAATATTAATTCCCCAAAATATCACACCACAAAATTTACCCCCCCCNCCCCCCCCCAAAAAAAAAGAAAAAGACCAGAAGAACTTCGCGTTGTCTTGTCAAGACACACAGATACATATACACGCACCAGGCATTTCAAACTCAGAACCACTGGATTGGGTATGCGGAAAGCAACCTACTTAGCTTGTTGTTATCGTGGCCTCATTCCCCAGTCGCTCGGTACTAGCTTTGTAACACATTTTTTAAAGGAATTTCTTAACTCGACCTTTACTTATTCTGAAGTTCTAGTTCGCTACGTCCCCATGTTCCCATTTCCTTCTACAACTGCCAGATTTGTTCATAAGGAATCCCATATAGCGATCTCACGGTTGTGTGGTAAGGCCTCCTCTTTCTGCCTACGTCCAAAATACGTGCGCCCAAAGGAACACCTCTACCCCCTTGTTTAATCATGCTGAACAGAGAAAATAATTATCCCACTAAGTTAATCAATAAATTCACACAAAAAGATAAATAACCCACAAAGCTGCTCTGCGAACCTGCTCAGCCCTTCCCCAACGTACTACAAGTCTGAATATACTATCGACATGCATAATAATACTAAAATAAAAATTTATTCCTCCCTCGAATACTACTGAACCCCTCTCCTCAAAGATGAAACAGCATTCAACCCACACAATAGTTCTTCGGAACGAACCCCATACTTCACAGAGAGAAGAAAGGAAAAAAAAACTGACACCAGAATGTCGTGTCATATCACATCCCGATCATATCAAAATTGTCTCATTATCTCCCGAGGTTCTTAGCGATGGAAACTACCCCACACTGACACCAGAATGGTGTCATCTCTTGAGAGCCTCTCAAGGATCCAAAACCCCGCACCTGAACACCAGAATGTCGCGACTTTCCTTCTAGTCCGTCGAGCGGCGGTCGGTCTGGAAGGCGTCGGACACGGCTTAGGAAAAGAAATGAAGGAAGGGAAATGGCGGTTCGTTTGAGAGAAACCCCAGTTGCGAGAACAGGTGTTTTAATACTCACGTCGAGGTAGACCTAGGCGGTTCAGCGGAGGTTCGCGGGGTCAGACGGTGCAGAGCCATGGCAGTGGGTGGAGTAGCCAGCCGATGGTGCTGCGTATTCGGGCCGGGCCGTGGCGTGAAGACGCTCGAGACAATCGAGCCTGACGAGACGGTCGAATTTAACGAGAGCGAGCCTTCTCCGGGCCATATTTTATATGAATCTAGTACTACGTCATGCGACCGCCTGACCCACTTCTCCGCTTGGACGCGCTAGCCTGATCTAGTTAATAAATGCTACGTGCCACTCACGACAACACCCATAAAAATCTCTATTTTCATGAAATGAAGATTGAGGTAACTATAATGATTAACTTGGAACTTACCCAATACAATGAAATGAGAAAAAGATGAACTTTGTATCTATGCAGGTATATTTCTGGAATTTCTCCTGAGAACAGCTCTAACGATACTAACGAAACTCGCAGAAAATAGGTTTATGGAATGAAAAATCAATTTAGCATGGTTTTATTTTCCAAGTAAGATTGTTTAAGTACTTTTATTTCATCTTATAATATCCTTATATTATGTTGAATGAAGATTGGTAAGAGTAAAAAACAAGAACACAGAATACACTTTGTCACTAAACACACCGAATTCATATGTGACATAGAAGATACGCAGTTGATAATAGTATACTGGGAGTGAGGGCACCAGAATGCAATGAAACAGGACTAACACATTTTCCATGCAATGAAACAGGACTAACACATTTTCCAGCTCCTCAAAAAAGTATAACTTATAACAGGTGTAACATCATGCACTACAAATGCGGGGGAAGAAACTAACGGGACCCTGACAGTGCCCAGCGAAGGCTCTGAATGGATTACCCTTGGAGGGTAGGGGGACCCGGAACTCAAGAATGCGCTATTGTGAAAAGGCAAAGGGTTCTGAGAAACATCTGTGCAATGTAGGTGATGGCCTACCAAGCAAAGGGTCAAACTGTCCTTAGGAGGGCGGGGGACCCGGAAATTGAATGCGCATTTGTAATCGACGAAAGGTTCGAGGAATGTAGAAAACTGGACGGCGGGGATGGGGGAACTGTTCATCAAAGAGTCGATCAATAAACTGTACTTGAGGGGCGGATGAGACGCGGGAACGTCTCGGTGTCATTGTGAGCGATGCAGTGTTTTGAAATATGTGAACACCTGCGCAACGGCGTTGACCTCTCCGCTTGAGAAGCCAGAGGGCCGGGCAGTGAAGGCGGTGACACCGGGAGGCGTCCTCTCCCGAATCGATAAAAGACCCAGAAGACAGTGTGCGGGGGCGATTCGGCTCCCTACTACGAGATGTAGGAAGGGGGTAGAGGACACATCAAGTGTCCGCTGGGAAGTGTCTCTTTCCTAAGAGACTTGAGATAACTAACTATTCACCAATGTATAAACAGTTGTATATGTTTGTATAAATAGTATTTGTTTTATTATTTCAAGTAAATAGTAATTTTTTTTAGAAACAGTTTTATTTCCTCTGAGTAAGAGGTGGTGACAGTGAAAACAACAGAACCAGATAGATACGTTACGTTATGTTTTTGTTAGAAACACCTCAATTATTAGAACGTGCATTTGCACGTTTATAAAATTAATTCATTTTAATGAAAAAAATTATTAAACAAAGATGCATTGGGTTCCACTGAAGATCATCTTTTCCAATATAAATTTCATATTGTTCAGGATCACATTTCATTCATCACTTCATCTTTGTGAAACAGCTTCTTGTTGGGGGAAATAAATGACCTTAACTTAAATTTTGAAAGTTTGAAGCAATTTTCCCATGTGAACAGACGCACCCACTGAGAGTATTCTTTGTTTGAGTTTGTACCCTACATACTTATTTTGTGTTAGAAGGATGCTTCATTTGTGAAATTGTTACAATTGAATTTGAATGGTGACTGATAGCGGTAATGGATGAAATTATGTAATATTCAACATGTGAAATGAAAAAATCTATGTGATTTTTGTATTTTTATTGGAAATATTGATGATGAATAATTTCCACACAGACTCCAATAAAAATGACTGTTATCAGTATTTTCTCTTAACTTTATTTTGCTTCATAAATAAAATGAAAAATTCCCTTTGCAGAAAATAATTAATGAAATCTCCCACTTTTGGGCTTCGTTGACATGTTTAACTAAAATGTAAGTACAAATAGTTAGAGAGTATACTTAGTTTTTAAGCGTTTTATGCTAGTAACTGTGTACATATGACATAGTTACACCTATAGGAATATATGACCCAGTTTTCAGAGAATTCTGTAGATAGTGCACAATGTCAGAGGTTCCAAGAACAAACAAATAGATCGATAGGCTTTATTCCAGGCGTAAAGAATACAAAAATATACAATACATAGAGTGAAGTAATGTAAGTAATATTTCCCTACACAGATGACTTAACATCTGTGTGTAGGCCCAGAAAAACTAGTGCTAAGAACTAAAATCTGTCATTATATATTAAATGGTGAAGATTAAACTCATGATAATTGAAAAAAAGAACAATAACAATTATTTGGAAGTAAAAACACCAGAAAAAAACAAACTAACCATTTGACACAGAACAATTAGTACAACAACAAAACAAAAACTAAGTTAAAAGTCAAATCAATACATAACGTTTAATAATTACTTTACATTGATTCCTATTCTTAATTATATGATGCTTGTTTATCTGTTTAATAAAGAAGTTTTCTTTTGTATGCTTTTTTTAATTTATTAAATAATTTAGTAGCATGGAAATAATGGTATTTTTGACAAACATTCTTATAAAGCGTATTCTTATAAAGAATATTGGTCAAATATTCCATTATTTCCATGCAATTGTTCTGTGTCAAATTGTTTGTTTGTTTTTCTGTTGTTTTTACTTCAAAATTACTGTGATTGTTATTTTTTTGTTTCAATTATCATGAGTTCAATCTTCACCATTTAATGTATAATGACATATTTTAGTTCTTATTTTTAGGAATATTTGTGGGTTTCTTCTCCTTCTACATTTCTCCGATTTATAAGTATAGATATCTAGAATTTTAGGTAAATTATAATTTAGAGCTTCAATCTGATAATACGTATATGTATCAAGTAGATTCTGTTCTATTCAAAATTTAGCACTCTTTTGGATGAATATTCTGAACAATTTATTTTGTTCTTCAAGAGTTGTGCAATTATGTTTGGGCAAGCTCCTCAACCCAAGGGTCTTGATGCTGGTGAGCCCTGAAGCCTCATTAAAAGAAAAACAAAAACAACAACAACACACATCTCAACCCATAATCAAATATAACGATAGACATAAACATACCATGATATAATGTTATTATTTAATTTAAAGTGAGATGTGCTTTCATTTTGTGAAAAATATACAATACATATCTACTTTTTGAAAACATATCAGCAACATGTTTATTCCATCGCAGATTTTTGTCAATTATAACACCAAGGTTTATTCCTCTTTATGAAGTTCAGAACAGTTACAGACATCAATACAATTGAAGTCACGCATATAGGAACAATGCATTTATTTCCCAAATATAAGAGAGACTTTTAGAAGAGATTCCCACTTATAGTGGACAAAACGTATTTCTTCAAGGTAATTTATCACGAAAATTCTGAGAATGTTTCCATGCATGCTTCACATGCGTGTCAACATTGCCAACTGCATAGCGCCAGAATTGGCACTGCCAAATTTCGCTGGAGCAGCCAGGATGCTTATTTAAAAAATCTCTACAAGTATAACCTATGAAAATGCTGGGTTTTGTTCACTATGCACGGATGGGCTGTACTCAAATAAATTTTCACTGGTTGGGATCCTGTACACCATTAGTCGCGCGATTGAACACTCATTTACTTTCATTTATTATGGTGGTACATTTTATATTTTCCCGGGATAATTTCCCCCAAACTGAGTGTTTGCTTTAGTTATTGATAGGGGTCTTATTGTTCACCTTGTTTCATTTTCTCTAATTTTTGTATAAGTAATTATTTTTTATTTTCAAAAGAAATATGATGTTTATATGGAAAAGGTTTTCTTCTGGGGGTAACTTATAAAAAAATGGAGGAGCTGAGAAGTGAGGAGCAACACTGTGAGCTGAGGAGCAAAGCTGGTATATATCAATATCTATGCTGAGCAAGATTATGTAGAAAAAAGATACAATTAATCCCAAAATCCGATCAAACATATGTGCATTGAACACAACAGAGAAATGGGTTCAAGCAAATCTGTCTAATTTAGCTCTAGGATCTTTTAATGTGATTGTTATGAGCACTGGGATATTTTGCAATCATCCTAATTCAATACAAATATGAAAAGTTTGGTACAACTTGTTAAAAATCCATTTCCCACTCATAAAAGACAAATTTGCGTTTCCCCCAGTGTCTCTTTCAAAGGAGTTTCTGTGTTTATGTCACATGTTTTCATGTATCTTATTTGGTGAATAAATATAAATAAAAATTTACGAGAAAGTAGAAATAGCTTTTGTACTACCAAATTAGGTAAAATATACTGCAAGAGTTATTTAATTCTAAGATGAAAACTGCCAAAGTACAATTATAATAAACATACCTGTTTAAAACAAGCAGCTATAAGATACTTGTATGCCTTGCTTTGAGGTTCAGATAGTGTGTGTCTTATCATTTCTTGAAGTGCTGCTTCTTCAACTTGTGGTGGAGGAACATAATCAGATTGCAACAACTGCAGAGATGTGGGTCTTTGACTGGGATCATGATTCAAAAGCCATCGCACAACATCTATTTTCTGTTTGTCACAAAAATCTGGAGGAATGATTATATCTTCAGTGCGAAGGTTGGCTAGAACTTTCACTCTTTCCATTGCTGTCTCCCATGGAGGAGAGCACATCTCAAAGAAGATTATTCCTAAACTATAAATATCCACTTTCTGAAAATAATGAGGACTTAATTGAAATTATTTTTCAAATATCCACAGTAGAACCCCCTTTTACGCTTTTCAAGGTTCCCCCCCCACACCTCAAAAAAAAGTGCAACTACAGGGAAAATGAAAGTATAGTCCTACTACATGAGTGTTAAGCACAATTACAGAATTAGAAACAGTACACGACTTACACTCTAGTTAAGTTTTAATACCTAGCAAATATTGTTACAGTTACAGTGAAATCTCTGTATCATAAACTTCAGTTTTGTACCTTTCAGTTGTATGAACATACTTGAAATCCTCACTACAATTCCTAATAAAACATATGCTAATATATTTCAGGAACTTGCAACTCGACTCTATTCAAAATTAGTTAGAAAAATGTTTCATAAAAATCCACAAATGCTGCATAAAAATGCAACAGCAGAAGGTTTAGATGTAAGGCAAGATGAAGAGCAATTGCACTTCATAACATAGCCTTAATTTTTCCATTAAACTTCTATTTTCATTGTAGCATACTTTTCAAAATAAATTATAAAAAAATAACCCCATCATGTTCTTCACACTGAGATTTCACTGCATTTACATATTATACAAGCTAATTAAATTGCAGTAAAAATAAAATAATACATTCAGGAGTAGTGCATAGAAATCAATTTCTGTTTTGCAGAATATGCTTATTCTGTTATTTACAACCTGCCATCATTATTACCAACACAGATAACGTTCAACAGTTCAGAAATTTTCTGAAAACATTCCGTGCAATTATCGTAACATGAATGCAATTTATCACCTTATGAATGCATTTTTACTTCATTTCTCATATTAAAAATTTCATCACACAGTTATGACATGAACGTAATTCTGATAACAACAAAAGATAAGAAGACTAAATTTATAAATTTTTGGGCTGTAGTAGACTGAGGAAATTAAACATGCGTGAAAACTCTGACACATACACAATCTATAACATGTTTATAATTTCAGCCAATAAATGTGAAATGAAATTTAATTCACCTGACTGTACACTGTCCTTCCAGAAGAACATGTTAATTCAGGAGCAACATATAAAGCTGTGCCAACTTGGCCTGTGAGAGATAAATCTCCTATGTCATTCCCAAATGACTGAGGATCTGAATATTTTGTGAGAGAAATACAAGAAGTTGATTCTTTTGTAGGGTTGCCAACAGGTCTAAAAAATACCAAAATAATGTGTTATCACAAGCAATGAAAATGAACAAATTTTTTTTTCACAGGTATTAGGAGAAATTTGACAATTTGCCAAGCCATTCCTCTACCTAAGGAAAACAATACAAAAATTCATTTGCAAATACTATACCTTGGAAGAACATTGAAAGTAGCTAGTCCAAAATCACCAATTTTTACATGGTCTTTAGAATCCAAAAAAATGTTTACAGGTTTTAAGTCACGATGTATCATTCCTTGTTGATGGATGTGGGATAAACCCTCAACAACTTCTCTAAAAAGTCTCCACATTCTTTCAACATCAGCATACAATCCATTATCAATAGCATTTCTGGTTCAAAAGAAAGCAAATACAGAACAAAAGACTAAATAAATATACAATGAGCATACAATAAATAACTAGTTAATATGAATACTTTTATATGAAGCCTGCATGATATGACTTCCTAGGAAGCCAATACTATTCACTACTACCTCACATCTGTTCACACATTAAAAATCAAGATAAAAAGGAAGGATACCAAGTATTCACACAAGCTTCTAGGCCAAGTTGAACAGCACTGAGAATCAGCAGAAAAAGGCACCACTTCAAACCATTGAAGTTTTCCATTAGCCCAAGGAAAAACAGATATTTTCACTGCTTAACAAGCTGTATTCAAAATATCTTAAGTTTCATTAGTCAGAAATGAGTCCAAGTAGTTCAAAAAACAATTTTCTTTTCAGTACTGAGATGAAAAGGATACAGACAAAATGTAGACCAGTAATCAATTTTAAATTTTCAACTCATAACACAAGAATCTTACAAACAACAAAGTGGTGAATTTGTTGCACATCCGAAATTATTGTAAATATAAGATCAATATTCTAAAATAAAAGTTAATGAAGAGAGTACCTCATACCTCTCATTCTTTCATCTAAGAAACAATGAAACAATTCAAACTTTCCATGCTGTACTTCCCTTTCTAAAGGAAAACACATCTAGGACATATTGACCTCCAAAATTTGCCAGTTCACGCAACACAACAGCAGAAGAGTAGCAAACATATTTACCATTACACAACAACTTATTAAAAACTAAATATGTATACACAGCAATAGATGTATATTTTCATGCTCAATTTATGACTATCAATGAGGCAATACAAACCTTAAAGTACTTTTTTCACAAAACTCCATCTGAATATACATAAACTGAAATTCTTTGGCATCAGGATAATTATGATCAGTAGAATATCCCCCTTGTAACTCTTCAGAAGCAGAGAGAGCAACAGTTACTGGAGTGGGCTCCGAATTTGATTCTGTTGATTTATTGAGACTTTCATCCTCAAACACTATATCACTTGATGAGGTAGATTGTTGTCTAACAAACATAAAAGTATTCAATATCTTAATACAAATAATGAAAAATTCATCTGATACTAAGTACTGAGATCACAAACAAAACAGGACAGAAATATTTGGAAAGAATTACAGAAATGTGCAGTTAAAGCATTAATATACATCTTAAATGTTTTAACTCAAAAGAAAAGAAAACTCAAACCTTTCATTGCGACTGATACCTAGGATCATAGAAATGAGGAGATAAGAAACTAAAGCTTTGGTCATGTATCGAATAGGGGTTTATAACTTAAGAGCTTGAAATGGAATTGAACCCAATATTTTTTCATACTCCATTCAAAGCTCCAAGTCTGAAGTCATAACTATCTACAGTGAACCAATTTTTTCACATTTTTCAAGATCTGATTCGTGAAGCAAATTTGAACCTGATATGAAGGAAAACAATACAGTGAAACTTCTCTATAATTGACACTTATGGGATCTTAAAATTTGACTACTATTGAGAAGTCTCCGCTTTTGGGAGTTACAGTTAACTCAGAATTAAGTGACAGGCAGTGAAAAAGTGTGTACAACAAAGAAATGTTCGTTAATGAAAGTTTCGCTGCACATAGAAGAAGATATCAAATTTTTAAAATATCTTTCATTTGGAGATAAATAGTGTTAATTACAAAACATCATCATAACAAACAAAACTTCACACTGCGATTCAGGCACTTTTTGGGGTGCATGGAAGGTCCAAATTGTACCCAACATCCAGGCATTCCAGAGACTCGAATTTTTGCACCTAAATATCTTTGGTAGTGCACCAACTGAGAAAATTATGAAAATTTATATAGATACGTGCTATTTTGTAAAATGCCTTGCAAAATGACTTATAGTGATACTAATGATTTCTAGTAGAGAAAATGTATCCAGGTTTACAAAATATCCCTACACTAAGAATTTTTTAAATAAAAGTTTTAATTGTCAGCCAGGAAATTTAAAAGGAATTCAAAACTCATGAGTTCTGTTTGGTGTGGTCTAACTGAATTTCAAGGACAGTATATCGAGTTGCTTGGACAATCATAGTGTTCTCGAGCAGGGAAATCTTTTGCTTCATGTACATATCACCCAAATTGATTACAAAACAAAAAATCAAAAGTTTTAATCAAATGTATAATACACAATTGGATTCTGAAGAAAAAGTACCCCATAGCTAACAAGAACTAGTCCAGACCAATGTTGAGTTTAAAGCACCAACTACTCCACTACAAGGAAAAGTAAACCGCAAACCCAATGGCAACCAGAAGAAGCGGATGAAGAGTAATGTGTAAGTAATTTACTGAAGGAAGAAAACAATTGTACAATTGACTCCTTCTTCAAACTGTGATAGAAAGTAATCAGATATCCAGAAATTGTGTTAAATGGAAGATACTTTCTTTGTTTATATAGGCTTATACCCAGACCAATAAAAATTGATGCTATAGTACAAAAATGTTGTATGAAGGAATGCTGAGAGAGGTTTCACTTCCCTGGTTGATAGCACATTAGACAACACCAAGAGCAAATAAAAAAAATAAAAAAAAGATTTTGATAAAATGAAAGAAAAAACACATGAAACCACATTCCAAAATTTCAACTGTTAATTACTTCACAGGACACATTTTGAGAGACTGAAGGTTATTCAAATGACTTGAACAATTAGCATTCAAATAAAGATGAATATTTGTTTTGAGAATATATAGAAAGAAGAATATACTCCTCAGATATAGAGGATAAATTGTTGAAAATTTGTTTTCCTTCCTGTTCTTGTGCAAGGAATTTCTTGACAACTTACGATTCTCATTTCATCTTACAAATTTTATGTTAGTGTTTAAATGATCATGATACTGACTTTTTTACAATGTAGGTTAACAAAGGTAGTATTTCATTCCACTTCAAGAGCATAAAGTCCAAAAACTTATTACTTTACTTTAAGTATAAAAATTTGGAGCATCAAGATAAACTCACACAAAACTAATCCAGTCCTCTTCATCAGAGCTATCATCTGAGCTGTCAGTTTCAGGTAGAGCACTGCTTTCAGATATATTCCATTCCAATGCCACGTCTTGTCCAGGGGGAGCAAGTTTAGCGATTCCATCGATGAAATTACCCGGGACCTAAACAACAACAGCGAAAAGAAATTCACTTTTCATAAGAATTTTAAATTAATTTAAACTTCTTAAAACACTTAAATATTAAAATACTTAAATATCATTACTATTATTATTTTTTACCAGAAAATTTTACACGAGTGTATAGGTACAACATCATAACCTATAAGAGATATGAGGCTAGTTTCAAAAGTAAGGGCCAGTCAGTCATAAATTTCGATTGAAAACACTGATTAATTTGCAGATCGGAACAATGTTCAACTGATCTGTTGGGTATGTAACTACCATATCGCCGTCTGTTGATCATTGTTTGCTTTGCATGGCAGTGTGTTGTAATGAGTACAGTAATATCAACTACTGCCAGATGTGAAGTCCTATTAGTGAAGAGCATAATATGAAGGTCATAAAGCTGGTGAAAATTCACCCTTAATTGAGTGAAACACATGGGCCTACTGTAAAGGTAAAGGAAAGTGAGCAAATGGTGTTGCAAATTTACAGAAACCTGGTCAAATATTCACAATGAACAGAGGAATGGCAAGCCTAGAGTCCCAAGTGACAATCTCGTTGATCGAGTGAATGCGCAAGTGAGAGGAGGTTCTTCCTAAAATTCAGGACACCCTTGCTTTAATTTTAATGTCCAAAAGTTTATTATAGAAAACTTTTATGGCACTACATTCATATATTTTCTCGCTTAATTCCAAAATATAAAGAGATATAGAAATAAATATTAAACTAAGCTCTTTTATAATTTTTCTATAAATTATTTGAATATGCTCAACTTCTGGCAATAAATCCATGTTTAGCTCGATGTGAAAGGCAGCATAGTATACACTAGGTAAAAATTTACTTAACAATATACTCAGCGACAGTATTTTAAAGGAAAGAACCAGGGCCAGTTTCCCACCCTCTTTTCCGTGAAATGAAAAATTTTCAATTACAAGAGATTGATCCTGCATTTGTTTTCTATACACCAGAGCACAACTATTTTAGTAACTTAAAAACAGAAGAAAAACTCTGTCCCATGATAGGTCTTAAGGTATGTTCAAGGGTTTTACAAAGATTAGAACTTCGTAATATCTCCTCCTTGACACAAGGGGGTGATGTAGCCAGACTGCTCCAAACAATTTAACTCCCGGTATAGTCCCAATACTCATTCTACAGCAGGCTGAGCAGGCCTGGGAATCAGTATAGATGTTGAGGAACGAGTATAACAGCCTCACTGGGATTCAACTCCATCCCAGGCAGCAGCTCAGCACTCTTCTCATCAAGCTACACTGAATCCTTTAATAACTGAAAATTGTAAATATTACTTCTCAGCTTCAAAAATCAAGTATTCTGTTCTTCTCACTTTTTAGTTTGATAATTATACTTAAAAACCAATTACAATTACTGTCACTGGCACTTCAAACATATACAAAAATGTTTTGAAGATACGATAATCCTACCTATAGCACCTACTTTACAAACCATTTGTAATATGGCTTCTGATCATTCTTCTTTCACTGTCTATGTAATTATTTCAATTATTACTGAATGTTAATTCAAAATTAATGACAATGCAAACATCATGAGAACCTGATTACCGGGAAAAGCCTCAATGAAGGTAGTGAAATAAACGAATATGTAACATCATCAGCAGGTGGTAGAAGGTTAGACTGTTTGACTCATTCTAAATTTTTAAAGCAAAAATGGATCATTAATTAAAATTATCAGTGAAAAGTCATTAAGATGATGATAATTCATTAAATTAAATTATATGACAATCAGGAACATTTGAGAAAATATATGAATATTGACTGATTTGTTGTCATAACCTAAAAGCACACTAAGTACTAATAATTTATTATGATATCCAAAATACAGAATTCCCATAAAAAGACCTGTAAGGGTACTAAGACATATGAAGAAATAAAAGTTAGTGGTCATAAACGCATATTATATACAGATACGAATCCAATAAGAATTGGAAGTGCAATTAAGTGCAATGTTGTGGTGATTATTACTTCCCTTAGAGTTGCTCAAGCAAGAAAAAAATTGATGAAAATGGAGCATTCAATTACTGCGGTGGAGACTAAAATAGAGGAGAAGAAATTGATGACCAAACAAATAATATCCGTAAAATTGAGATTAATAAAATAGATACACCAAAATTTAATCCTGATCTTGCCGAAGAATGGAGATTGATTAATTGATTGACTGAACCTAAAAGTTGATAAACTTACACAAAGTCTTCTTTTGTCTAATGAAAAAGCAGGAGACATACCATAATCATCTGAATATAGTCCCTGATAACGTACAACCCTGATAATTCCCACCACGACGCAGAACTCGATCGTGACCACAGAATCGCTTCCAAATTTTCCGAGGTATAAACCGTGGGCGTGGTTGCGGAAGGACAATTCCAAGCGAGGGGAATAAACTCTCAATTCCAAAGACATGTTAATATTGTAAACAACTTAGATAGTAATGTGATTAGGGACGTAGACGAGACTACTGATGCCCGACAGTAGCATTGCTTATGAGAATCTGAAGTAATTTCTCATCAACCTGTTTACTAACTCACAAAGAGCCAGAATAGACAAGATTCTATCAGCTGAGGCCATCGGCGACCGCACGCCTTCACAATTTTTGAGACATTTAAAAATCTAGCTGGCACCGAACACCAAGACAACTAAATTTTAAGGGAAATATGGTTAAGGGCATTACCAGTGCAAATACGACCGATTTTAGCAGGGACGTGCGCCGCAGATGTGTCAGAGCAAGCGGAACTAGCCGACAAGATCGCAAGATAAATGTTTAACTACAGCGAGAACCCACGACCCAGTGACAACGGTGGATCCCAGAGTAGACTACCACATGCAAACGATAGGAATACTGACAAAACAAATGGACTACAAACAAAGATTTCTAAACAGCATTTTTCGAGAGAACAAAATTGAAGTAATATCGAACAACGTACTTTCCGACCACGATCCAGATCGCGATCAATTCCACGAGCCGTATGCCGGTATCACACCAGACTTGGGAACGGCGCGAAACGATGCCTCACTCCTTGTAAATTAAAAAAAAACGTGTCGGAGCGACCTCCAACTCAAGGTTGAAGGGCGACGTGAATTTATGCAATAGGTTACTAGGGAAAATACCTTACGTATTCGAAAATAATACCAAATTGCATTTTTTAATAGATACGGTATCAGATGTATCAATTTTCCAAAAACAACACAGGAAGTCGACGATGGAACCAACTGGACTCGTTCTTAGTGCAGCAAGTGCAACCATATTAGAACCTTCGGTGCAGCTCACCTAAATTTGAATTTAACCCTCCGACGAGACTACAAGTGGAGATTCATAGTGGCGGATTTAAAAGATCCGATATTAGGAGCTGACTTCTTATCACATTATGGATTGGTTCTAAATTATAAGACGGGAAAATGAAGTGACCAAACAACGGGAGTTACAACTTATACCGAATATAACTCGAGCAAATGTACGGAAATTAAAATCAAGAAAACCCATGAGAACGAGTTTTCAGAAATTATAAGTCAATTTCCAGAACTAGTAAAACTGTCCGGTATACAAAATAATATCAAATTAGATACGGTGCATCATATACCCACCACGGATGATCCGCCCATAACATGCCGACCACGCAGATTGACACCAGAAAAACTCGAAATAGATAAGAAAGAATTCGAGAATTTAGTCCGAGCCGGATTGGTGCGACATTCTCGTAGTCCGTGAGGTTCGCCATTGCATCTAGTAAAAAAGGGCGACGGAACCTATCGTCCGTGTGGAGACTACCGGCGTCTAAATGATAGAACAATATCAGACGCCTACCCCATGCGACATCTTCACGATTGCATACGCAACTTAGCAGGGTCAAATTTTTTTTCAAAAATAGATTTAGTGAAGGCATACCACCAAATACCCGTACATCCTACGGACATTGAAAAAGCAGCAATCGTGACACCAATAGGGTCATATGAGTATCTACAAATACCGTTCGGATTTCAAAGCAGCGCGCAGACATTCCAAAGATTTTTGGGCCGAGTCACGGAAGGACTACCCTTCGTGTATGTTTATATAGGCGACATCTTGGTATATAGTAAAGATGCAGAAGAACACAAATGTCACCTTGAAATACTTTTTCAAAGACTCAACGATAACGAAGTGATCATTAACATACAGAAATCTGTATTTGGTGTAACAGAAGTAAACTTTTTGGGATACACAATTAACTCCGAAGGCATCCGATCCCCGGAAGAACGAGTTAGTGCGTTACGCCAAATGGAACCACCCATCACCATACAGGGCATCAGACGTTTTCTGGGCATGCTCAACTTTTACAGAAGGTTCATCCCAAAGGCACTGGTACCACAGGCAGCATTAATCAATGCCATCAGGACGGAAAAGGGACGGGAACAACGCCCTTCGAAAAACCTTCTCAGACTGCAAGGAGAGCCTGGCGAACGCTGTCATGTTAATTCACGCACGCAGTGACGCTCAACTGGCATTGTTCACAGATGCATCAGCCACCCACGTGGGATCCTGCTTACAATAACAGGTAAATCAAGAATGGCAACCATATTTTTATAGCAAGAAATTAAATGATAAACAAACATAAATGCCAACATACTATCGTCAGCTTCTTGCAATTTACGAAAGTGTAGGCACTGGTTCGAAGGATTTCACATTACAATCTTCATAGATCACAAGCCACTAGTGTACGCATTGAAGCAAAAATGAGAGAAATTACCACCACAGGAATTGAATCAACTTCAATTTATAGCACAGTTCTCCACCAACATAAGACATATTATTGGTGAAAATAATATCGTGGCCGACGCGCTCTCACGAGTAGAAATCATAACGCTATTAAATGACACCTGTAAACTAGCTCAACTTCAAATAGAAGACATAAACATACAAGAATATACAACTTAGTGAATATAGCATGCAGCAAATACCTAATTCTAACCTCACATTAATATGCAAAGAAGGACGACCATTGATACCTTCACAACTTAGAAGAGAAATTTTCGAAGAAACATAACTTATCGCACCCCGGAAGAAAAACACCACAACGATTAATCAAAAACAAATACTTTTGGCCCGTCATGAATCAAGATATAAAAACATGGGCAAACATATGTACGGCATGTCATAAAAACAAAATACATCGCCACACAATAACTCCACTAGCAACATTCACGCCACCTGAAGAACTATTCAACACAATTCACATGGATATAGTGGGACCACTTCCTCCATCGGAAGGAAACATATGCCGTGACAATGATTGATCGTTTTACGCGATGGGCAGAGGTAATCCCTGTAACAGATAACCGCCGAAAAAATAGGAGACGCACTTCTACACGGATGGATATCTCGATACGGAATTCCCGAAAAAATCACCACCGATCAAGGTAGACAATTCGAAGCACAACTTTTCGCGGAACTATTAGCAAGGTTAGGAATAAAACACCATAGAACTTGCGCATACTATCCTCAAGCAAATGGAATGGTTCAAAGATTACACCGGCAGCTAAAAGCCGCGCTAATGTCACACGACACAGCGTGGACAAACGCATTGTCATTAATAATGTTAGGTTTTAGGACAGCATATCGAGAACATTTACATGCCACTACAGCAGAACTAGTCTTCGGCAAAACACTCACGCTACCAAGTGATTTATTTCACGAGTTTAATAAAAACGAAACACAACCCACAACCAATTACGTCCACATGCAGCAACTCAAGCCTGTAACACCGCGGTACCGAACAAATCAACCGTTCATACATATAGACACAGAACGTAACACACGTGTTATAAGAAATACACCATTTAGAAAAGCACTGATTCCTCCTTATAATGGATCGTACAAGGTACTGTCCAGATCGGAGGACAGAAAAACAATAAATTTATTAGTTAATAATAAAAACTTACGCGTTAGTATGTACACGATCAAACCAGCTTTCTTAACAGCGGATCCAACAGTAACAAACAACGCACACATGGACAACGGAAAAACGGAAGAGACTTCCACTAATAAAGAACCACCAGGAACTTATACCCGTTCGGGAAGAAAAGTAAAATTCAACGATACCTGATTTTTACTATTATTAAAACGCCACCAGGAACGCAACCACACACGTCTACTCCACAGACGCAACAACTACAATGAAAGATCCCATTGTCAGAAGAAGAAACATACATTGTTGAGAGCATTAACTACAATTAACGAACACACACAAAATAAGCTCATTACAATTAATAATTGTGTTTCTTCTGCGAGAGGTTAATCTTCCAGCACAAGAGGTCAACTCAGGTCACATCCAAAAGTCAACAACCCGTAGGAGTCTGTATTCCCTATCTATAGTATTAACTAATATTGCGCGACCCAACAACCTTTATGTATGTGCACCTGATGACCATTTCCTAAACCTATTCTATACCACAATGAAAAAATTGTCATATCAAAAAATTGAAAAATTGTTATAACACCAAAATGAACTATTCCACGAACTGGTATTTCGTACAGCAGGTACTCTCCCAGTAACCGAATGAATGCCATGTTGAATAGTACAATTTGAGTTAATACAAACATCAAATCCCACGTTGATAAGAAAAACAAAAACATTGATCCTGCTCCTACAAATCTCCTTACCAACTCCTGGAACAAATCTCTCTAACAACGCGGTATGAAGAACCTGAGAAACCTGCATACTTCCCTGAATCCTTCCAAATGGATGACAAATAAAGCTAATGTATATTCACTTTCTCTTTCAAATAAGACATACTGCTGCTAAGGTGACGAGATCTACCAAAATCCAGAGGCATCTCAGGAGTATGCTCTTCGAGGTGCTGTCCACTCCACCCTGTTGCTGTGAACTAGTCACCCCATCCTGGTCCCAGCACGTGGTCCACTGCTGAACCAACTCAACTTCGAGGACCTCATTCCTGCGTTCCTGTGGTCCCGAATCCGTTCCTGCAGAAGGCCCCACAGAGATCCTCACATGAAACTTTTTTCTTCAAGTATGAAGTTTTTTTCAGTTTCCGACGAACTCACTAAACATCTTTTTTTTCCTTCTAAAAATGGAAGTTTTTTTAAAAACAGGGGGAGTGATGTAGCAGGATGCTACATACCCTATTGATAAACAAGTGAATAGAATAACTTCCTAGAAGAAAACAAAGGAAAGATTATTAACAATGTATCTCTAAGTCACGTTTAACCAATATCAACAGAAACTAAAAAACAAGTGATCCAACCAATTACAAAATACACGGTAACCAAGGGGACCATAATGTGTTTATTCAAGACAAGTCTCACTCTGAGACGATCTGCGCTAGTGAACACTTCGTGTCGCTCTCTCCTTCACTCAGTACAAGCCGTGTCGCTCATAGCTACAAGTGTCAACACTTGATCGCGCTTCATTAATAATCTGCTTTTCAACTACAAAGTCTAGTTAACATTTATCGCACTTTCTGGCAAGTTATAATTAACATTTTACAAAGTGTAACTTATATCCACGTCATTAACTTCAGTGCTAAAGAAACTTTACACTGGACTCTGTAATGGAACAAAGTGTATTCAAGAAATTGTTTGTAATTTTCCAGTGTCTCTTGCTTTCTGACCTCCACAAACTGTGTATTGTGAACTGCAACCGTGGAATCCTGAGCAATTAGTGAGTACGCTAAAAACGATTCAATCTCTCATATCAGGAATTGTCAAAGCATTCATTTAAAATGATTAAACTTACAACAAGAGACTAACTGACAAATTATATGTATTCTATATGCTTTGTATAGTTTTTGCAAACGACTCATTCTGTGATTAAATTGTCAGTGACTTTTAACATTGAACATATTCTTGTAGCATAGCGTATCAGTTCAATTTCCTCTTCTTATTATAATTTATTTATTTTGTAGGGGAATATATAATACGGAATAGAAGACCGGAGCCAAGTGCCTTAGGCCAAATTGAATAATTACGAGTATGCATCATATAATTACATGAGTATGCAATGCATTGCATTTTCAAAAATTCTACAACGTATACTTGCCTCTAGAAGCACTTACTATTCAAGTTATAAACAAAAAAGCGCTTTTTCGATTTTTTCTAAAAACGCACTGGTTTACGAGGTGTCAAAGTTGAAATTCGAATGCAGCACTTCCGAAAACATAAGGGAAAAACATTTGAGAAAAAACTTCTATATTTTTCCGCGCGAAACTAGAATATGACTGGACTACTACAAGAAATCAAAATATTAACATTTTTTTTACTTTTCAACATGGTCACCATTGATATTTCAACACTTATTAAGTCGTAGCAGAAGCTTTTGAATATATCATCAAAGAACTCTGCCGCCTCTCCATTTAACCAGTCAGTAACAGTTTCTTTCAACACATCATTCTCTAAGCGCTTTCCACCCAGAAATTCCTTAAGTTTTGAAAAAATTTGGAAGTCTGGTTAGGGATGAAGCTCGTCAATAGTGAAGGGCCTGTTTTGGTGAATTTCCTCATCAACCCTTTGTGTCAAATCTTTATTCATGACAGTAGGTTGTCTGGATAGTTCTTCATCATGAACATTTGCCCTTCCTTCATTAAAAAGCTTGCACCACTTATGCATATTGCGATCATTCATTACATCTTCCCTATTAACTTGAAAAAGTTGCCGGTGAATTTCAGAAGGGCAAACTTTCCTTGCGTTTAAAAACCTAATTGTGGATCACACTTTACAATCGATGGGATTCATTATCGACATGGTGACAAACAAAGCAGTATTACACAACAACCAACTGAAGCAGAGACACAAAACTTGCTGTCGGATTAGTAAGGGACTGGCCGAGAGTGGCCAACCTGTAACAGACGTCATGTGACAAACTACGCGGGCAAGATGCACAAACGGTTCTCACTAAAAAAATGACACTTGTAACTATAGTTGCAATAACAATAAATTTTACATATAAGAATAACAACAATGTAGTAATTTTAAATACATTTAACAATATTCATTTAACTTGGTCAAAGAAGAAATTAGCATAAAGATAAAATTATTTTCTAGCATTACAGAATATTAATATTTATTTCGGCTAGTGTTATTAGATATCTATGGTAGGACTTTTTATCATTTTACTTTTATTTCATTAATTTATGCAAAGATCTATATTTATGCTAAAACAGTGTAATTTAATGTTGTTAGATCTTTTCCTGCATCATGGGTCACCTTCTGCACCTTCGTTCTAATGATTACCTGCAACAGATTGTATGTCATACATTAGGTATTGTCATTGAGGAATTCTTGTACACTAAAAGTTTCTGTTGCAAGAATTGTTTAAGTTTTGTTTTGAATGGGTTCAGTGTATTAATGTTTTTGAGGTTTAGTGATAAAGCATTATATAGCTGTACACCTGCATTATGGGTGCTTTTTTGGGTAAGAGTGGATGTTATTTGTGGTTGATGGATATTTCTGGCCTGTCTAGTGTTGTGAACAGCTGAATTAAATCTGTAAAGTGATCCTTTGTCTAGTAGAACCTTTTTTTACAAAGTTCAGTGTTTCAAAAATGTACATGCATGGCAGTGGAAGTATTTTTAACTTTTCAAATAATGGTTTGCATGAAGATAGTTTACTAGAGTTGGTAATTGTTTGTATTATTCAATTCTGTAACTAAATGTTTTGTTTATGGAGCGTGTCCCCAAAATATTATTCCATATTTTAGAATGGAATGCAAATTTGTATAGTATACTGTTCAAAGGGTATCTATTGTGCAATTTGGTGGCATAATTTATTGTGTTGAGTCTCATATTAAGTGTTTCTAGGCGACAGTTCCGTTTCATGTTATCATGTAAAGTTAATCCCAGACACTGAGTTGTTTGGTTAAAAATGAGGTGGTTACTATTAAATTCGATGTTAGGTGTGTGCAACAGTTGAATGAGGATTATGGAATGAAACAATGCAAGTTTTATCTATGCTTATTTTAAGTTTATTTTGATGGAACCATTGAATTAGGGTGGCGATAATGGATTTGGTAGTGTTAAGTAAGTTTTCAGCAGTTTTTGCACGGAATAATATGTTTGTGTCATCAGCAAAAAGGACAATTTTGTGGTTTTTGATAATGGATGGGATGTCATTAATATATTGTAAGAATTAATAAATTCTCAATTATTAATAAATTCTCAATTATTATTAAATATATCAGGGTTATATGAATTTAAAAATGTCCGTTGGCGAGAGGAAGAGTACAGAAAAACGTTAGAGCATTGTAGGAGGCGAAGGAGGGGATCTTCACCACCACGAAACAGCGCTGGGGTTGATGCTATTTTGTTTGAAAAAGGTCATAAAACTAAGTGGAATGGGAAGAGGTCGACAAAGACGGAGTTATTTTGGTCAAGACGCGGGTGGAGAAAAGAAGTACGCGGTGGCGTCGTTAGGTTCAACGGAAAATTACAGAAATACATTTTGAAAGAATGGAGGTCAAAGTTAGGGAGAGACAGCGAGTTTGAAGAGAGAACTGCGCAGAACGCATGGCGTGGAAGCCATTGTAAGGAAAGCTCTTTACAAATTTAAAGGGACCGCAACCGACGGCGTCTAGGGGCAGGGGATGGGGGAGCCCAACCCTCAGAACCACAACAATATAATACACTCTCTAAAAGCTGCGCTCGTTGGGAGTAAGACGTAGGCGTGGCGGGTGTGAAAGCGTGATGCAAGCGTGGGCGACGGTTACAACGCCGAACATGTTTAGACATGAAATCCTTTATTAGAAAAAGCGTTGATGGGAGAAACGGTTGACAGGACGCCGCCGTTGCGGCAACGATATTTTTGAAACAAGAAACGTTTCGATTGGCCTAAAGCTTGCACTCGTTGAAATTCACCGAATCATACGAACTCTCGCATGGAATGGGAATTTCTCAAGATTGGCAGAAGCTAATCATGTGACATTCAAAATTGGTAACCACGTGAGGGGGCGTATTAGGAGAGTGGGGAGTAGTTAATAAAAACGGACGCACTTTGTTCTAATCGCAATAGAGACTCTCTTCTCTTCGGAAGTTCGCACTTGAGATTCACTTCAGATTTGCTTCGTAGCTCAGATAATTCATTTTGAGATCATTACGACTCAGATCTTTTAGTAACATGTTGCAGTACGAGATCGCGAGTGAGACTTTTCACAGTTCGAGTCGAGCACATCGCTTTTAGATCTAGATGATGTTCATCACGATCTCAGACTTAGCTAATTAACACAGCTAAACCAGTCGTACAGAACATTATGTTCTACGAAAGTTTATTAAGTGAACTCTTGTCTCATCCGAGGACCAGTAACAATTAACAGTTCGTTTCGCGACCTGTTGCGATACGAGCGACTTGTTCGCGTTGCGTGAAGCGAAGGAATACTTTCAAACGTGAATGAAACGAATGCGCTGAACGCGGCGTCCGGCGATTGGGAAATCCCGGCGGGAGCTGACTGTTCCCGGAACCAAGGGGCCGGTCTACTGAATGGTGGGTTACCGGGCGAGGAAGGACGCGCAGGCCAGCTGATGCAGTTTCAAGGCTGCAGACTTCCGCTCCCAATGATTAGCACTGATCTTTTCATCAGAGGTTCAGGTAATGTGGATCGCTGGTTCCATCCAGTATCCACACGGTCAAGAAGACTGTGCGCTCCAAGATCAAATAATTAAGGCCCACGCTCAGAACTTTTGATATGTTTCCTTTTTACGAGGGTTTCAAGAAGACGAGCGTATAATATTTGTAAATTCATTTAAGGTCGTTAAGGTCATTAATTAACTGGTAATAGTTATTTACCAAGTTTCAAGATTCTGTTGTTTTTTATGCCACTTTTGGGGGTTATTTTGTGCAGTGTTTGGGGTATGAGCATGTTAGTTGTAAGACCATTTTGTACATAGTAATGAATAAACAATCACTTTGTTCTCACGATGCGTTTTCCTGGTTGGATGAGGAACCCTGTGTGTTGTTCTGATTTAATAGCACGAATCCATGTTAAGAATTGAGAGAATGAGTTAGCTAGATTTTTTGGTAATTATCGAGTTATATTATATAGAAGAAATAATATGAGTCCCAAAGTGGAGCCCTGAAGAATTCCATGAGTAATATGCTTGAGTTGGGACTGATGTTGTTTTATTTGATTTTTATGTTGGTAGGATACTTGTATTATTTGCTGTCTTTCTGATAAATATGTTAGCCAGTTGTAACATTCCCCGAATTCAACAATTTTTTAGTTTACTGAGGAGGATTTTACGATTCATTATATCAAAAGATTTTGTGAGATCAAAGAATAATACAACAGGATTTCTTTCTGCTCTAGTGCAATCAAAATTTCATTGAGAAAAGCAAATAGAGCAGTTTCAGTTTTTTAATCTCTAAATCCATGTAGGGAGTCTGTAATAATTTTGTTAGATGTTCAGAAGCTTTTTTAGTCTGTTATTAAACAGTTTTTCTAGTATTTTTGAGAAACCTGTAAAAAGTGATATTGGCCTATGGTTTGTTACATTATGTTTGTTTCTTTTTTTGTGGAGAGGTGTTATGATAACAGTATTGAAAATTTGTGGGAAGATACCTTGGGTTAAGGAGTTGTCATACAAATGAGTGAGTGAGTGGTTTGATTATGTACATTGCTATTTTTTTAATGACTGTGTCTATATCATCAATTCCAGAGGAATTTCTGTTTTTCATTTTACTAATTATTTTAAGGACTCATTAATTTCCCTGGTATATATTGTTGATGCTACATGAATATCATTTGGTAGTGGTAGAGCTTATAGTGTAGATTGTTATGCTTATTTTGTAGTTGGTTGGCTATGTCTGTGAAATGCTGGTTGAGTGTACTAGCAACTTTGATGAGGTCAACTATTTTGTTACTGTCTTGTATCAATTCCATGTTGTTGTATCTGGGTGACATATGTGGTGGTTTACTTAACAATATTCCACATAGCTTTCATTTTGTAGGTAGATTTCTCTATTTATTTGTCATTAGTGGTATGTTTGGTTTTAATTATTACTTTCTTAAGAACTACTGTGTATTGTTTGTAGTATGTTTTGAGTTGAATGGGACAAAATGGTTGTTTAGTTAACATATGGAGACTTCTCTTCTGTTCACATGTTTTGTTTCCTATAGTCAGCCAATGTTTTTTACTTTGTTGTTTATGTGTTTGCTGCTTACATGGGTGGGATATGTCAAAATAATTAGATAACCAGTTGAAGAATATACTTACAGAAATCTTGAAAATAATGTGACACTACTGTCTTCCATAAATTAAGAAGTATTAAAGTTAATGAGACTTTCACACTTTTTAATTTATATAGATATAGTTACTAACCATTGTATCATCACTAACTAACTACTAACCTAACTCTGCAAAATGAATACATATTAAATGCCTATAAAAACAATTATGAATCCCACTTGTTATATACAATGATCTCGCTACAGACTTAGATTGCATAGACCATTCACTCCAGGAAAATAAGTTGAAAGTGACGCGGTGAGGCACAAACAAAAGAATTAAGAGATGAAAGGAAAGACAAAGTGTTTATTGACAGCATTGTTGACACAATAACTGTTCAAAATTGCGTCCACCAAAAGTGATTCATGCTTGACAGCATCGGTGGAGTGATTGGAGTACAGATTCAAAGATGCTAGGTATTTCACGCACAAATGCAGCAGCTACAGATATTCAAGCACCGAGATCCTCATCTGAGTCAAGTGAAGTAGCATAAAAAAAGACTCTTCAGATGTCTCCATAAAAAGTAATGTTTGCGCCTCACTATGTCACTTATTTATTGTACAGGAATGTATGGGTGCAAATGTCCTGTACCAACCCTTCAAGTTTGTACTATGAATTAGAGATATCCTGTATATGTACAGCCAAAAGAAAGCTATTTGTATTTCAACATATGTCAAATCAATAATACATATGTCAAATCAATAATACATATGTCAAATCAATAATTATGTTTGATTCACAAATCTGATCATCATCCTCTACAGAACTAATCTATGAACAAAGAAAAAATTCAAAATAAAAGTTGGAGGTTTAATGTCAGGAAAACAAAAACTCCTCTTGATATTTATGCACACTGTTTCAGTGAAGTATGTAAAAAATTTAAAATTAATAGTATACATAAATACATGAGAATTAATGATCTTATGTACGTAATAATATTAATGTCCAACGAATAATCAAGTTGTTTAACTTTTAGGTGTCTGGAACAATGATCAGGAATTGCGATTATGTATTTTATAACCATTACCCATTTGTAGATAATCCATGTTAGTGACCGAGTACTCTAACTGGTTAGATTTGTTTGAACCGACTATAAGAAGTTATAAAAATAAACTGAGGGAAAATATACAATAGAGGACAAATATTAATAATAATTAATACACAATCAAATTTCATGAGTAAACGTTCGGACAAAAAATACATCTCGAAAAGAAAGGCATAAATTAAAAATACTTTAGAAAAAAAATTAGTTATAGCAAACAATATTTTTACTCATCATACAGAATATTCAAGAAATAAATGGAGTAAATATTATACATTACTTTTATAAAATACAGATTGTTGTTAAAAATATTATTCTTAAGAAAGTTTTTTTGTATACATAAGTAAAATGTTACATAATTATTATCTCAATATATCTACGATACCACAAAATATAATTACATACTGTATTTATGTTATAATTAAAGGGAAAAAGTCTCATAAATAAATGAAGAGAAAAAAAAATTGTCATGTGAAGATTACTACCTTTTTATATAAAAAATCTGGAGTGTGCCCCACTCAACTTTCCAATTACAATTCCTAACAACTCATGGAACTAAACACACAACAAAACACAAAAATTCAAGCAAAAATATAAAAAACTAAAAATACAAATATTAATAATAAAATAAAAATATTATATATTTCTTAGATCAATATGATGCAAAATATTTATCATCACAATACATGGTATCCTAGAAACCAAAGTATCGTATTCAAGTAAAGATATCGTGAACTAACTTCCAAATTGAACTCTCTGGAATTATCTTATCTGCAGATTCAAATAAAGCGCCTCCAACATAACTCATTTTTTGCATAATAATTTTTCGCTCTATCTCAAAAATGGTGCGATGTACAGGAATGCGGCTCAGCTTCTTCTTGGGGCTTTAGGGCTCATCATTAGAGCTCTTGAGCACACACACATACTACATTGGACATCATTGTCAAAATTTGAAAATAGACTCTCCTGGAGCCAATTCGCGAAGATGCGAAGAGATCTCAAATTTTTTTTTCGACCGATTACAAACTTTCCTCATGCACTCTGTGTAATTGGAAAATTTTTCTATATGAGACACATCTTTACCAGGTAGTAAAATTTGGCATAGGAAAAGAACCAGCACATCATATTTGTTTATTTACTTATTTATTACCATTACAGCTTGATGAGCAGCAAGATGGCACTACACTTTTCCTGAGACAGGGTTTTGCTATGTCATGCACACATCTGTGTCTGCCTGGGATAGCAGAAATAAAGGATTGTCGGCGCTGCTCATCCAGCATTTGTCTTGTACTGTGTAAACAACCTTCTGTGATTCAGCTTATTAGGACTTCTCCATGATAATAGTGTATCTCAAGGTGAAAATACTTGTATAATCCAAATTATTACTAAAAAATTGTACAATGTTGTGTCGCGTATTCGCAGGCAGCGGGCGCCCGCGTAGCCAAGCGAGTGACGTAACCGCCTACAAGAGTGACCCAGCACAAAGGGCCTATGTAAAGCCATTGCTCGCCGCATCCAGGAGGGAACTACCGCAACTAGTCGCCGAGTGTACGTTCCTCTTTCCCTCCTCGTTGGTTGGATTGTCCTAACAGGTCCCGCCAACATTTCCTAGCCCCTTGTTGGTTGGATAGACCTAAGAGGTCCCGCCAACATTCCCTTCCGCTGTTCCATCGAACCATCTTCCGGACCTGCATAGTCTACTCGTTCCTTGCCCCGTACACTTTCGCTGGTCCCATCATCTATGATGGTCCTGGTCGAGTCACTCTTCGGGATAACCGTTTCGGGGACAAAAGGGCGTTCATTCCCTATTTCATTTGCTCCCTCTCATCATTCCTTAGGCCTTTAAGGAAATAGGGAAATGCTCAAGCTATAGTGCCCCACCTTTAGTGGGGTGACTAGGTCGAAGTAAATGTCACCTCACGACATTGTGGGATAGAATGACAAGGAGTCGCCTCATGACAATTGAGTCAGTTATGGGGTAAAATGGTATGACAAAGTCGCCTCACGACAGTCGCCAGAAAACCTTATAACTTCATTTCAAAATCTAACACTCTTAACACAACAAAATGATAAAACATGGAACATATTTGAATGTCGTACCATACGAAGAATCCAAAATTGTACCATCAACTACTGAGAAGTGCAGGTAACATTACAAGGTACTTGTGTCAGGTAATTGATCTGTTGACAATGCAAAGGTACCACAAAGATGTATTGTCACTTGAACCTCATATGCAAAATACATTCCTATAGAGCAATTCAGATAAAGGCAGAAATACAGAGCTTGATTTTTTACTAGATACTTAGTGGAAAATGAAGCTTTGCAGTATCTCACAGACTGCAAAATCTATTCCTTACTTGTACCTTGAAAACAAATCTTGGGGATAAGGTTTATGTATAAATCTGCTACATGTGAATGCACAAAGAGGTCCTTTCACTTTTATTTTTTTACACCTTTATTTCACTCAAATTTAAAAATTTGTTGGGTCCAGGTAAATATTTTCCCTTTAAAGATTTGAATGAATAAGTTCAGATATTATGTAATATCTCATAAATATGAGTTCTCAAAAGTCACAATTACATACGAAGTCAAATTTCACTGAATCCACACATTTGTGTTTTTGCTTTTATTATGATGAATTATTGAAAACACTCTCTACATACCTTTGCTTGTTTGGCTCCCTTTTTTCCTTCCACACAACTTTTTGAAGAACTATCAGTTTGATCTATGTCAGATGGTAATTCAACAGTAGCACTCTCTATCCAAGAGTTGAAATACCGTACTACATTCTCATGATTCAATCGAGATAAAAGCTTCACTTCACGTGTAATTTTTCGATTGAGTTGCCGATTTTTTGGGTCCAATTCAATTCTTTTTATTGCATAAATACCACCATCCAATTTGTTTCGAACCTATAAAGAACAACATAATTAGTAGAATATATCGTAACACAAATCCAAGAAAGAAGTTTAAAATCACAAACCTTGTACACATTCCCAAATGATCCTGATCCAAGTAATTTCATCATTTCAAATTCTTGATAAATACGTGAATGTCCATTTGTTGGGCATGGAAGACTAATGTCAACTGAATTTTCTTCATCTTCACTCTTCCCATATTCAGTTGCATCTTTTTCCTTCAATTAAAACAAAGTTATTTTCAAAAAGACCACATTTTGTATGAAAATATTCAGCTCAATAAAAATTTGACCATAGTCAATTAAGGTAGTCAATGAACTCTTTTCTCTACATTTGCCAACTTAATTTATAACCAAGGTTGGTTCTAAAATTTTTCGGTTTCCATTTTTGTACTGGTTCTATGATTTTGGTTCCAAACAAAGAATAGCTTCATGAATGAACCACACTAGGTGTATCTATTTATTTATTTATTTATTATGACATAAAGTAGGATTGTCCTCAATAAAATACACAGTAAATCTCAACAGTGTATAAGAAATATTAATTATAATTTAAATTGAAACTCTGTATTTGAATAATGGTCTCTAGTTTGACTAGAGTTCTCTAGTTTTGCGACTATTTTGTTCAATAACTTTCTCAATTGTCCGGAGTTTTTCTATATTAAATTTCTGACTCCGGTGAAAGCATTTTATACCAATATCAATTAGAAAAAAATTAGAATTTATTAAAATATAGTTTCATAAGAGCCCATACAACTTCGAGAGTTTTATTCAAATATGAGCCCCAAAAGGTCCAAACTTTATTTGACTGCTTGATAGATAATGATTTCTTCTTTCATAAAAAGAAAATTTATGGTATTTCATTAGTTGTCAGGTCGTCAAGCTGAACAGAAACCAATGCCTCACACAGAATACTGAGTAGTGACGGTCACATTCCAGTTTTAACATACTTTTCCACAGTTTTAGGCAGTTTTTGATGAATAACTTTATTTTCCATCAGCAATTTTTGTTGATTTTTGAAGTGCTCTGTTCAACAATAAATTCTAGACATGTTGGACAGTTATTTTTGTTCATTTGACAGGTTCAATTCTTTGCAATTAAAAAAAAAGAAGCCCTTTGAGAGTGGTCTCCATAAGAGCCCATGCAATGTTATCTGCAATTTACTCGAAAACAAGTTGGTACACACAAAAATTTTATTACTTTTTTTTTTATAGATGGGTCATTCCATCTCAAATCATCCAGCAGAAAATGAAAATGAAACCTGTGGCCTCATAATCTTATGAATTATTTTTTTACTTGTTCCCTTTGCTATGCTAACTAACAATGTAAAATTGTGTATTTGTACCTTCAATACTTTTCAAGATAAAAATGTTTTGAAATTTACTGAAAAAGATGGGATTGAAATTTAGCACCAGTGATCAATTCATAACTTTGGTAATTTTTTATCATATTACAATAATATCTCCACAGACATTTTCAGAAAAATCTACTGGTAAAGGAAAAAATTAGCTAATATTAGCAACAATTAGCCAATAATTTGCAGATAATATTAGCTGAAAACTATAATTTTGAACAAAATAATTTCAAATTTGATTTTAGGTAAAGGGCAGAGCTGTAACAATGATTTTTTTTCTAAATTAATCCTTAAAGTATGAGCTAACAGAGTCTGGAAGAAAAATGGTGTTTTCTTTTACCAATAGTATGTTTTTAACATCAACACACATTTTGGAACCATTTTGGCTTTAGAGAAAAGAGTTACTAGTTCTTGATGTGTTTATGTGAGGGTTTCCTTTTCAATCATCTTAAATTTTATATTTTCAATTTTTATCTTGCAAAAATCATAAATCTATACTTTATCAATAGCATTACCCGGGCTCATTTGGAGGCTGGCTTCAGTCACAATGCACTTGACAGTGCCGCCAATACCATTACAAGGAGACTTCCCATAGCTGGTGGCAAAAAAAAAAAAAAAAGACCATGATGTCAAAGTCCCTTTCATGAAGGTACAAAGTTTTTGCAATTTTTATAGGGAGTTGAACATTCATCACTAAAGCAATGACACTTTTCACAGATGCGAATGTGTTTTTTAAGAAATCCAAAACAACCTTTGGTGTTTTGGGAACAACTGAGACATCATGCTCCATGTCGTGAAACAATATGCACCAACTGGAAACTGTTATTTCTTCAATGTTGTCAACACATGTGTAAGTCACAGCTGGATGAAGAGAACACCAGATGCTAGTCCAATGATATCCTTGGGCTTCATTTTGCCACAGAAAAGAGTAATTTTCACTAAAATCTAGAAGCACAATTGCTCTATCCAGTTTCAGATTGGCATTAACTTCTTTTAAATACCTATCTTGAGATTTTCTAATGAAGAGATATTAGTTTTTCAAGACCGATTAAGATTACCACATAAACTTCACACATTACAATGAACTGCACCTGTTGAGTTCTTTCAGTATATACCCAAGTCACCTCTTCATTAGGATTCCACTTATCAAATTTTTCCACAGTGAAGCATTTGAGCTCAGTGCTAGAATGGCAGTTTGGACAATGCTGCTGCATGAAGTCTTTGTTGTCTCTTGAACATTTCTCTCAGAGAGGCTGTAGTAATTTTCTTCAAGGGAACAAAACCATAGGCTTCTTTTCCATTGAGTCCAAATAATAATTCCTGACAACTTCAAAATACAACTTAAGCTACGGTACATGAATAATCATGGTTTCTTCAGATGGTAAAAATGTGTTATTGATGTCAAAAACATAGTATCTGTAAAAAAAAACACCATTTTTCTTCCAGATTCAGTTAGCTCATACTTTTAGGATTAATTTAGAAAAAAAAATTCATTGGTTACTACTCTGCCTTTTACCTAAAAACAAATTTGAAAGTTTTATGGTTTTTATTCAAAATTCTAGTTTTTAGCTAATACTGTCTGCAATATATAAGAGATAAAATACTGAATGAATTGTTTCCTTTATCTGCAGGTTTTTCAGAAAATGTCAATGATAAGAATTCCCAGTGTAATGAATTTTTTTTTACAACAATGTCACTGGAGCTGAATTTCAATTTAGTCTTTTTCAGAAAATATCGAAACATTTATCTCAAAAAGTACTAAGGGCGCAAATATACTATTTTATATTGTTAATTAGGATAGCAAAAGGAACAAGTAAAAAAAAATTCATGAGATTCGGAGACCATAGGTTTCATGACCTGGATGATTTGAGATGGAATGATTAAAAAAAGGGCAGTTAATCTTTTCTTTTGATTAAAAAAAAAGGGCAGTTAATCAGTATCACCTAGACATTTATTTTACTTTAAGAGGGCTGTAGGCCAGAGTATAGGACCTGTACTGGTTAGGCCAGTTTTAAGTTTATAACAGAATTTCACATTAAATCTACAAAATGAGATATAGATTCATGCTCAAAGAAATTTAATTAAATAATATTAATACAGATGTTGGCCTAGTATGCTAGCATTCCCTTAAAATAGTTTGTCTTATGATTATGACATATTGTTTCAATATATTCACAAATGCATACTATTAAGGCTTAAATAAAAATAATATTTACATTTTTTTCCAGTTATAATTTATTTAAATAACTCCGGAATCAAATTGAAAAACTGGACTTGTTACATGTTGGAATGCACCAAACCCCCAAAGAAAACTCAATTCTTCAATAATCTTCTACGCAAATGGTCCTTGAACTGGAACCAAGATTTTAAACTGATGGTTCTTGATGCTAGGTTCTGCCAAGAGCCAGTGGTACTGAGAACCCATCTCCATTTATAACCTTCGTATAGTCTTCTTTAAGTCATCCGTACCAACAAACTGAAGTGGAAGTAGGGAAAATGTACAAAATAGTCTCTTGCTTTTCTGACTCTCCTTGGTATAATTATTTGCTTTGGAATATTAGAAACATTTTCCAACTAGTTCCATTAAAACTATGACAGGATAATTGTGTAGAAAACCTACTACAAAGTTTCAAAAGCTGCAGCTGACTATTTCTAACTTTACACAAGATATACAATTTTTGGATAGCACTTTCTGAAACAAAATCGCATAAGCAAATTAATTGAGGAAGAAAATACACAATAGTGCATACGTCCACACACAAACCATTTTCCATTCTTCAATATTCAAGAAGTGGATACCACATTGCAGAGAATTTAGCTCTCTTGTAGTTTGTCCTCATATCTAGAGGACATTTATGAATTGAAACTAGATCTCTTTATAGTAATAATCTGATTCATCTAGCAAAGTCCTGGCAGGTAGGGGAGATATCTCCTTAGACTATCTCGCACTGAATCCTCTTTCTTAGAGCTGACCTTCAGTGACGAGATTGAACATCCTAGGTAAGCATGCCATGCTCGACGAACATTCTGATTTGCAACCTTCACTGAAACTTTTCATGCTGCAGGTTGTTAAGGGTACGAAGTCTAATACCTTACTTTATTTCTAAACCATTCATTTGCAGTTTCCTTACATCCCCTCATATCAGAATGTTTTTTCTATAAATTTTGACACAAATCTAACACAAAAGTTCAGAAATATTTTAATAGATAATTGATTATTAAGTTATTCATTAATCTAAATAATATAATTAGTGCCTTATGAATTATTTAGCAGCAATGTTTTTGAAATTTGATATCATGAACCAATCCCTAATACCATTCTGGCATTTTGGTCGTAAAGCAAGCTATATGTACTGCGATAAAATAAATTACAGGGAAACTACTCTCAAATGAGAACAAAAGGAATACAAGGCCTACAACTTCATAATAAAAAAGTTTAAAGCAGAAGATGTGAAAAGTAGGGTGGACTTACTACAAGCAGAAAATCTCCAACCATCCCTCAAGAAAATAAAATCAACCAGGGTAACTGTTAAGTCAGTTTTTCCTCCAACCTTTCATGAGCATGCTCATTGTACAGAAGCAGCACATCAAAAAGGTGTGACAGTGTATGGAGTTTGCAGGATGGGTAATTTGATTTCCCAACAAAGAATTGTTATAGATTTAATAAGAGCATTACAAAGAGAAAAAAACTTACATGTTCATGCCTCTTGCCCATAACGAAGTGGGAGTCTACTTTCATTTTTAGGAAGTGATGATGCAGAAGTTGAACAGCACTCCAACGTTGGTGCTCATCTTCAGTAAGACACCTATTAAGAATAGCAAAAACATAAGATATTAACATATCACGAACAGGAAAGGATTCCAACTGACCAAAATTATTGTATAAAGAATATGTTGTCATACTATTCACTTGGTTTTTTAATTCATAAGGTCTTTTCGGCCATGTGGCAGCCATCATCAGAGCTGGCTTCATTGATAAACGGGAGGCGAATGAATGAAAGATATGAACTTTTTACAAAATATTTCAAAAAGTTTTTTGTTAAGATCTCAAAATTGATACATGTATTCAGTCCAGTGACTAGACTCCACAGCTGACAAAATTATACCAATCAGGAGACTGAATAAACGCGGCACAACATGCATGATTGTACTGAACCACTGGCAGCTTAATGAAAACATTTTATTTATAACTTGCTGGAGATTGTGTAAATAGTTTTAAAATTTTAATTCCACTATAAAGTGATTATGGCATTTTTCTGAGTGCACCAGTATAAATTTTAATCCTTAATAAGGAGTCAGGTCATTTTAGCACTGTTTTTGAAAAAAATTAATAACTCATTAGATTTTATAAGTAGTAGCTTGAAATTGTTAAATGTTGTCACAAACACAATAGTAATCATTTGTTGAATTAAGAATGATTTTTGGCACTCTTAGTTTATTTTATTAAAAATAATAAAGCCAACATATCAGCAAAAGATGTACAAATATCAAGTTTCTCAAATATTTCACTGATCTAAAAATGTAATATTCATTCATAAAACCAATTTTTTCACTTCTTATACGCAAAACACAAAGACAAATCCAATGGTTGCAACATCAACAGCCAGGCAAAAATTGGGACGGAAATTGGGCTGTTGACATTGCAAACACTCCTCCACGAGTAGGCACTCTTAAGTTGTGAGTTAAACAAATCCAATGGTGTCAACGGTTTCTTTCTACAATTTCTGTTGTGCTCTCCACAGCTATAGTCAGTGCTCTATAATAAAAAATCCGATAGTACATCTGGAAATTGAGACCACAATAAAAAAGAGAACTGGTATTTGCAGCTGAATGCCTAATGAAAGGATGTGTACCAATAAAAGAAAAAATGGTGGTGGTCAAGGGAAAAAATGCTGAGACAATCTCATAATACTTACTTAAATAAAAAATCTTTCAATACTGGAGGTAGTCTCTTTGGTATTTCTGGGTTTGTCTCAGTAACAATGTGTCCATTGATTAATGACAGCAATAAAATTCCCAAACGATACACATCTGCTTTCTTACCCCCTCTTCCAGGGGTAGGAGGATAAATACTTTCAGTCTTACTATCAATGCATGACTGATAAGCGTCAAGTAATCTTTTGTCTAAACTATAATCAGACACACGAACAAGACCTGATGGCAGTAAAGAAAAACAAATATTAATTTTTATTACATACCATAAAACATGAAAACTATAAACTGAATAGAAAGCAGAGTTGAAAAGTAGGCGATTATGTTTGAACAGATCAGCTTCAAACCAAGTAAGAGCAAAATAATTTTAAAAATTTACTTTTAGTTTTTGACACATTATCCATCAGTGTTAAGTTATTGTGCAGGTACATACTCCAAAGCAATAACCTCCACACTGAATTACAAAATTCGTTATTGACAAAGTTCTGTAAGGAAATATAGATATATGTAAATTCACTTCAAGGAAATAGTAATGCTAAGGAGGATCTTCCTAGATTTTGCAGTGTACTCCTTAAAACAACATCTTTTACTACTTCACAAGTCTATGCAGCACACAATCCAACAGGTATTTTCCTTGAATCGGGAGTCAATGTAGTAATTTGTTCATATATTAAAAGTGAAGAAAATACATTCTTAATTACACAAATTTTAACCCTTTATTCCTTTCCTCATCAGTTGAATACTATGCCTCCTAACCTAAATGAATAAAATAGTAGAGCTATTAATGTCTAATTTTTTCCCCTTTTTCTTTGGGGAGGGGGAGGAGGTGAATAATATATATGAACCTCCAGAATTGTAATTGCAGTAATTATATAATTCAAGAACTAAATTTAATGCATAATGAAAAAAAAACACACACACAATATATCTTTCTTTGAAAGTCTTAAATATTTTCTCAGCACATGATAATGTTTTTGAAAACAATATTTGTGTTTGTTTTTTAATCCACATTCCAAGTTTCTTTCAAGTAAAACCTATCTAAGAAGTCTTCTTCCCTTTATTTCTTATTCTTATATGAGAGAAAAATGGGTATGATTTTTTAGGCAGTTAGGTTCTAAGAATTTTAGAGCATTAGTGTCACCATAAACCAATAGAACTTATCTGTACAAAAGAACAAATCAAATGTCACAGCATTTCCAACTGAGACAGAGATCATCAAATAAACTGTTTATAAGTTAAATACCATGTGAATAATTGCCAAATATGAAGTATAATTACAAAGACTATTTTCAGGACTTTAAAATACCACATTTTATCAATGTACTAATTCTCTTACAATTTGTTTTAAAATACAAATCCCATTTGAATTGTGGTATGATTCTAGATTTCTTCCCAGATGTCATTAATAACTGCTTGTTGACTTGATGAAGAATGTAGTTAGTTCATAACCAGCCTCCTAAGTGCTCAATGGTAAACCTCTATACAGACCACAGAACAAGAATAGTAATTGTTTTTACACCAAAGAAAATTAATTATGTTTATTATGTTTTTTCATCTTCAATACAAAATACTGCTTTACCGTAGTATATGCCAATTACTGCTTTCAAGATAAAATGGTCCACTGATTGATACTTTGGTAAGTGAGAAATCACAATAAAGTTTTGTATTAATAGAATTTTAACTTAGAAGTGAATTTTCCACAACTCATTTACAGCATTAAAGAAAGGTAAGATTTCTAAGGAACATACCTGTCTGAGTAAGAAAGACACTGGAGGCTCTGAGATCCTTATGCACAATATTATTTTGATGCAAAAACACCAATGCTTCCAGAATTCCTGATATCGTATGTCTGAGAATGTCTGTATCAACAGGCAGTTTTTCTGTGAGGTAGAAGGTTATGTTGGTGCCAAACACAAATTCCTAGGACAGTTTCATAAATAGTCATAGAATAAGAATCGAAATAACAATTATCCATTTCCTAAAACCTACATACACTAGCAAAATACAGAATAAGATACAAATGAAAATAAATTATTTCAAACTTCAAGCATTGATACATAATTGTAGTAAGATTTTGCACCCTTTAGATAAGAGACCTTAATGAGTCAGTCACTCAAGAAGAAGTGAAACAGGCAATAATAGAGTCAGCACAACAGGGATGCATACAGTGTGAAAATCCTTAGTCTAAGGACACACCCAGCTTGCAGATGTTTGGACCATAGCCCAAACCGTGGGTGCCCATACTAAAGAATGAGGCACAAGAATCAGATAGGTACAATGTAGAGTTAGAGAAAGGAGACAAGTAACAAGATATTTCCAGTGCATGGGTTTCCGGCACTTAGATGTCTAGTGTAAAGGTCCTGAGATCACATCTTTATTGGAAATGTGGAAAGGAGTAACACAAGGCATGCTCCGAGAACCCAAGCTGCCGACATGTGCCGAGAGGAAGATCCCTGACATGGCCAGATGTGTGCAGTATTTATCAAGGAACTAGAAAAAACAAAATGATCCACTTTCTTCAGATGAACCTAGGAAGAGGCAAGGAAGCCCTAGATCTTATGAGGCAAATTGTCAGGGAAAATAATATTGACATCACTCATCAGTGAGCAATATAATGAGCCTGAGGGTATGACATGGTTTGAAGACAAAGATACAAAGAGTGCCATTGCTGACTGCAATCAAAACACACTGATTGACATATCCATGAACAAGCCAAAGGGATTGTGTGGATTGATGTTGGAGATCTAGGGATCTGTTATTTAAGAACCTTAAAATTGAAGATAATGAGTTCATCAAACAACTAGATGGTCTTGAAGCAAGCATACGGAGCTCAAGAAAGGAGATCTTAGTTGCATGACTTCAATTCTAAATCTCCAAAGTGGGGTTCACTGATGCTTGAAGGATTGCCATCTCTGCTACATATTTTATACTCCTGAATAAAGAATCTAGGGTTCTAATGACCTTGCCGTTGACGAGCCGTGAATTAGAATCTGATTGTGTGCCATGTGTGAAACACACAACAACACAGTTTGGAGGCAACCTTACATAACGAATTATCAGCTAGCAACATTACCTTGGAAATGTGCAAGTCTGAATGAAACTGGAATGAAATATACTATTTAATCACCAATACATTGAAGAGGAAGGAAAATCATGAGAGATAAATATCTGTACCAGAATCCCTAATCTCCTAGGAGGATGGGGGATGTAAAAAAGGGGAAAAATAAGATGATCTCGCAGAAAGCAAATTTTAGCATCATCCTGAAGATATACAAGAGCAGTACCGAAATGGCAGCATCAAGAAGAAGTTCAGTTGTGGATAGCTGACTGCTCCTTTGTCCTGTTTTAAATAATTATAATGATAAAAAGAGAGAGGCAGAGATTTGTTTGCTAACATTCTACTTACCACCCAGCTTCTAAAAATGATAAATAATATTTTGTACAATAGGTTCCTAACATAATTTTTGAAATGGAGTTTCAACAATTATCCTTTACTCTTTAGCCAGTTTGCTAGTGAAGCACAACCCACACAAGCCATGCACATAGCAAAGGACAATTGTATCTACACAGAGAAAAAGACATAGGCAAACACCACAAAGAACCAAACACAGACTAGCATAAAATAAAAACACTTTAAGAACACCCTCACCATTCCCCACATTTTATAAAACTTGAGGCTACCCAACATCTTATCACCATTTATCCTCATCCCAAAGATTAGTTAAGTGAAGAAAAGGTCTAAAAGTCTGCTACAGCTGCCAACTGTTCACAACAATGTTAAAGATGCAATATTATAAAGATCTTGAGATCAGTTGTAGGATAGAAAAACATTCTACAAATGCAACTCAAATGAGAATGAGTTTTGCATATAAGAAAGTTAAATTTAATATCTTAGCCAACTTTCTGAACTCATGACCTGAATAACTTGACAAACGATACAGGTGACTCGTTATCTGCTGGCTATTTTTAAAGTTTCAGAATAAATTTTTTTCAGAAATTGGCAGAGGTGAAGGTGAAAGCCCATATATTCTTGAAATAAATAAAAATGTTAGGTTAATAGCTATTCAAAGCAAAACTCAGAAGTAGATTGGAATAGAAATTATGGGGAACACAACTTCAACTTGACTTTATAAAAGAAAGAGATTTTCTTTTTCAAAAATGAAAAAATCCTTGAAACTATTTGAGATTTACTTACTTGGAGTAAATACACAAGATAATAATCCTTCTCTTGGAAATACTTCATGCTGACATAATGAACTAAATTGGAATGGTGAAGTTTCTGAAGGTAATTAAGTTCTTGTTCTATACTGCAAATCTGGAATTGTAAAATAATTCAATAGTCATGATTTTCTAAATTTACTGACAGAAGAGACAATTCAAACTAATGGAAACATAGTATCACTCATTACATATTTATTTAGCCTTTCTTCATTATTCTTAAAATCATTTACTTAAAATTTATCATCTAATTACATTTCAATGTCCAGAAGATTAGCCCTTGGACAGGTAACATTTATTCCCATTACCTAACAATACACTTCAATTATTCCACTGCACAATAATAGTAATTAAAAATGACTCTGCAAGCTACCACTTCACTTCAATTAAGCCAAATTTATAAAAAAATATTCATGCCACTTCAAAATGACAAAGTTGATATTATTTCTTTAACAGAAAAAATCCTAAAGAAGGTACTGATAATGATCATATTCACATACTTCATTTAGCCACTGTATTACCTCTCAAATTTCAGTCAATGTCTTCAACCAAAAAGACTTTTGAAGAATATGTTTTTGAAAATTTGCAATAAAATATCTTTCAAACTGAATACCTCAAAATACAGTATGTACAGCACAATATACACATTAGAAAAATAACACATGAGAATATGTATCATTAGAATGCCTTTCCTCTTCATTGGTTGGAGGGTGCTCTCAAGAGACCTGGAGCAACAAACCCTTCAGGCTCCGAGTCAAGATGAGGGGTTTGCCTACAACACTCAGACACTGACAGTTCAGACTTCTGTGATAGTTATTGTTGTCCTGACATATGTGACCACTGCTCTTTTTTTCTTGGAAGAGTAAAGAGGGTAAGTCAACGATTTTGCCAAAAGATGCAGGCCTGGGACTGATATTGGTGTCTGTCAGTCGTGTTCCGGGAGCACCAAGCACTCAGTCTGCAGATATCACCATAATGACGGAAAACATCAATCAAGAGGACACGACCTACATCTTCCTCGACTCACACGCAGCTGCTAGACTCTCTCCCCTGGGTGCAACAAAGTGTACAGCTTCACAGGCCAGGAGTAGCTCCTTGTCTGTCCCAGCAGGCCATCACAGCACAAACACAACTCTGTGTGCACACACGACTTGAGGCTGTTTATCTACCTCATCCCACCAAAAGATATTGCAGATAAAAGAGGACAGGGTGTCCATGATTCATAAGTATTGAAGACATGAATTGGAATCAGTTTCTTCCTAGTAGTCAATTAGACCTTTCATCCCTTTGGTAAGTGAAGTTTGATTGGTTGAGGCAGAAAAAGGCCTCTTCTGACTCAAGCCACATCTGCTTCGCTTACTAATTCATTTTATTCCTCAGTTTAATTTTTCTAATTATGAGTCAAGGTTTTTTGTTTCATCTGGGTTTTCGCAAGGTTATCATTTTCGAATCGTTTGATGGTGAGTGGCAAGTTTGGGATACAACGAGAAAAGGCAGAAGGTAGACGAAACATTTATTCATGAAACACTATTGCTGAGACTAATAAGCAGATACCTAATGTTTGTTCTTTTATTGCTTGTTTCAGTTGATGGTATAGAGTAATTATGAAATTTATTATATACAAATTGAGGATAATGCAAAGTTGTTCTTTAACTCGAATATTAACTCTTACATGCAGAGCTAAGTAATAACTTTGGAATGCATTTATAATGGAGGTTTATTGTCAAGAATCAGGTGTCAGCCTTAATGATTAACTTGTTTATTTTCTTTTGTTATTATCACAACCATTACTATTACTCATGTTCTATTACTCTTAAATAAATAAACTTTATTGTCAAAAAAGCAGTTGCAAACTGCATATGACCACTATTAAGTTACCCTCCAGAGTCAAGCAAGGGACCATCCCATAAATTACAATCAAGGGTTCAAGGGCAGTGGCAGATTTACTATTTATAAAAGAAATTATTTAATAAATATGTTCTATTATCCATTTATTATTCCAAATTGTAGGTATTATGTGCAGTAAAAATTTGAGATTAATAAAACAAAAGAGTTAATGACATTCCCGCCCAAGGAAAATCCACCTTTACCTGAAGGAAAAATGGAGAAAACCCTGGGTCAGGATGGAACTTCAAAGATAATGTACACAACCGTGCCAAGGTTATATCAGAAATATAAATAAAACAAAGTTTGGCATTAAACAGAATGATGAAAGTAGCCTTTAGCCCTGCCATCATTAAAATGGTGCTGAGGCAGTTTGAGAACAAATCAGTTCCAGGCTGAATGGATGGACCTACACCAGCTTACCACATGCACCAGACAAATGACATCACCGCATTTATGCCCTATTCTCATTACAATCATTTCATTATTATTCTTTTGCTGCACAGAGAATAATAATACACATATAATATTCTTCCAGGATGTCCGGGTCATCCCGAGTTATGGTGCAATCATGACATTAGTAGTCACTGATATATAATATCTGTTAAAAGGAGAAAAAAGGGGGTAGGAGTGTTGGTGTCCACTGTTCCACCCTCCAATAACCCTCACAATTAGTTACTGTGACGATGGTGCATTCTATCACATCTAGAGGTGGGTTGTTGCAAGTGGAACTGCCTTTGGAGCTGAACTGGAGCTATTTAATCTGAGGTTGGAGCAGTAACTGTTTTGTTGCATCTGTGGAGTGTTACATGTATGAAGCATTGTAATGAATACCCAAGTGAACCTGTTTAGCCTGAGAACTGTCTCCCTTCAGTGCAATGGCGCTAACAGTTCCATAAATTGTTCTTGTAAACTGTTGAAACCATTATGAAATGCATGTATCCAGAAGTATGGCAAATCAGGTTTGGTTAGGCACATGAAAATAAAATCTAAGTTAGGCCAAACCCTGACATCTTATGCGATAATCAAAATAAAAAATAGTGCCAAACTTTGTACAGGGAGAAAACAAACTATTCAATTCATTATAATGTTAAAATACAAATAATGACACACTCGTTACAACGAAAGATTTCAGCGGAACCAAATGTGACAGTTGCGACTGGTTTGTTGCAATGGAATTGTTTCACAGCTGTTGTGGAAACTTTCCCATCAAGACCATTGGAAGAAACAATTGGTTACTTTTGCTATCAGTAAGGTAGCATGTCCACCTTTTAATGAAAGAACTCACACGACAGTTACTGGGTCGAGCAAGCCGCCTGAAATATAATTAAAGAAAAAGATATCTTTTATTGAATTTGTGGTGTAACTTTTAATTCAATGATTTTTTATAGCTTTTATTTTTTCCCTAAGCATTGAGCAAATTCCCTGACTTAACAGAAAATTCCCAAACTCTTCTCGGATTTCCTGGTATTCCCGGTCACTCGCTATCCTGGAATACTATTAAATGCTGATTAATCACAAGCCGTGATTTGGAGCAGAGGTTTCTCTACGCAAAGAAGTATAAACTATCAGAGTCAGATCACAACATACTTTTACATCAGCAAACAACCATTCTGTCTCCTCAGTTACAAAAGTAAAATAATAAAATAAAACAGTATCAATAAAATATGAAAACTTGTTTAGTAGTTTCTGGAAGAGTTAAGCACGAATTGACAACTCTTGTTCTAGAATCACAGTCTGAGAAGTCCTCAAAACTCTAAGATGTGATCATATACTTCCGTGAGTGTCAATACCGGCAGTTGGTTATTCTGATTGAAGAGTTGAATGTTCTTAGCCACACAATCTATAGTTATGTCTACATCAAGGTGGAAAATTTATGAAAGTTTTCATAAATTTCACCCGTTCTGTTTCTTTGACACAGGAGGTACTTCCAAAAATATCTCTTCCCTATACCCCGAAGAGATAGACTACTAGACATTCCAGAGACCCACTTGTCACTGTGTCTCCTTATCTGGTTGAACCCAAGGTCATCAGTAACTCAAATCATACCAAGTATTCGTTAACATGCAAGATCACAAATACACTCTGGAAGGCTCTAATGGAAATTTATTAACAAAAAAATATAATTTGCCATTATTATTGTTCATTATTTTCCAAAAATAATAGAAAGTTATCTTGCAGTTGCAACCGTCAAATGCGCAGAGCTTAGCCATCAATGTTGATAACAGATAAGAAGCTTTTGTTAAAAATGGGCAGGGAATTACAGCATGTGCTAAAAATTGTTCACTTGAATAGAGAGAAAAATTCCAGTAACATTTGGAAGAATAGTTAACTGTAGTAGCACTATAGCTTACAAGGTCTTGACTGAATTGATTCAAAAATGCTTGTAAAAATAAGAGTGGTTCTTTGGAAGTAAAGGTTTATAGATTGGTTATTTGTTCATTTAGCTCATTGCTTGATAAATAGGGGATAGCACTATGGTCACAATTTATTTTCGCTATCATTAGCACACTTCTGTACTCCTCTTGACATGTAAAATGTGAAGGGTAAATTAAAGAGAAGGATCGTCATAGTGAGTCAGTCACACACCACTGAAACTCTAAGCATAGTGACGTACGTTCCAAGGTCCAAATAAACTGTTGAGATAGTAGCTCTCTCCCACATAAGTACAGCTAGACCACAAGGCTGGGGACTTCTTGTTCTCCCCACACACTTCTGTCAGAAGCCACCTCTATCCTGTCGCTCTGTTTGGATCACCGATTCTCTTAAGAGGGAACTTGTCAAACATTCAAAGCCCCTTCCCAGACCTTTTCCATCAGTTACCTGTGGAGTCAATGTCACTATCCAGTGGTCGTAGGAACCTGACGCTGTGATGTAAGTTGCACGATAAATGGGTCAAGTCACCTTAATGGTCTTGTGTTTACCCCACTTCCTTTTCTTAACTCTATCTATCAACCATCAGAAATAGCTCCCTCGCCTTCGTATCCTGGCACCCCAAAAGAATAAAAAACACTCAAAAAACCCTTATCAGTTAAATCCCCAGAACAGCTTCAATAATTGCACAGTAGTGAAGTAAATGCATATAAGGAAACCAATCAGCAGAATATGGTAAAATGAACAAACTCACAATACTTTTGAATTTTTGCTCCTCCCACAACCATAACAATTTATCTGCCAACCCTGATTCTACATTATACATAGCTTGCCGAGCATATTTTATTACAACATTACCACACCACCCAGCACTTTTACACCTAACATGTCAATATAATGAAAAAAATAATTATCATTATTGTAACCATCACCACAGACATCACAGTCACCTTCACCATCACCATCACCTTCACCCTTGCCCTAACCCCCTCCATCACCACCACCATAAATCTAGTATACCTGTAGTAGACAGTCAAATGGAAGAAAATTATCAAAACTCCAATAATTAGGTGGTTTGGTGTGTACAACCTCTCTCTTGTACCATTTCTCAGAGCAAGGATAGGATGCTTAAACAGAAAAGCCCAGTAGATGAGATATGACCAATGGGAAACAAAGACACTACAGACTGAAAGCTCATAAAACAAAACATCTCCATGGTATGTACATGAAATAATGGGCTCTAATGTCCTCAATGTTGGCGAGCCCTAAAGCCCCACAAAAAAAAAAGAAATGTACATGAAATACGATTGTATATTAAGGGATAAGAACCTTGAATCACTTACAATTGCATTTGTCTAGGATTTAGAGATGTATCCATAAATTATAATCAATTTTGACCAAAACACTAAGACAGTTTACATGATTCATGCTTAATGCGAATGAAGATTTTTCTCACTTTGGTTAAAATAGGACATACATTACATTCCACATTCAATTTGCACTTGCAGTTATTTTATTAATTCACACTATTTGCCTAGTCTGAAGGTAATATCTCACAACCATTCAAATTCCATGTTTTATAAAATCTTCATTCGCATTAAGCGTGAATCATGTAAACTGTCTTAGTGTTTTGGTCAAAATTGATTATAATTTATGGATATATCATTATGCTTATCAAGGTCATTAGAGCCCTTTCCATGGAAATATCAGTTGCAATCAGATGCCCAAATGTGTACCACCGCACAAATAAATGCCTTAAAGGCACCAATAAGAAATGCAAAGGTTTTAAAATATTGGGAATTTTGTTGCGATTTGTGGAAAATGTGTTCATTGTAGTATATTTTCTAGCAAAAAGAACACTGCTTAACAGATTGTTTTTCAAAAACAGATTTTTTTTTTGTATAGTGGACAATTTGTATAACATTTAATATAAATACAATTATCATAGTAGTTATTTTTTAATTACCATTATGTTCTTATTGTTAAATTATTAAATGGTGATATATGTAATGTGACAATCACAGTTCTAATAGATAGAGAACATGCACTGGGTCCTCCCTGCAAATAGCCCGAATTGTACCTGGAAAGCGTCTAACTGACTTTGTGATTAGCATTTGTTGTAACCAAATTTTTAACTATCCTTTGATAGCTACTGATGAGTATCTCTTTAGAACACACCCTAAATTTACTAATAAAATTTACCATTTAAATTTTTGCTCACTCTATGATTGAAGCTGTGTAAATCATTTTACGAATATAAAAAAAAGTGAATGCCAGCATTACAGGACTAAATCAATATTTTAGGGTTTTCATACATACTTCCATATACATAATAGTCAATATACTTTTTTTCTTTAAATCCCAACTCAAGTAATTAGGGTTCTTTTGGTTAGAATTTTTTTTGTGGGGCTTTAAGGGCTCGTCAACAACAAGGTCATTAGAGCCCAGGTTAGAAATTAAAGAGAAATAAAAACCTACTTAATGAATTATAACATGACCAATGTTCAAAATATTGTATTAGCATTACTTCTTTTATTGAACTGTATTTCAAAGTGTCATTATACACATAATATTCAAAACTAGTGGTGCAAAACCATTTCACATACTTTCTCATATATGCTTTTCCATCTGAATGACAAAAAATATCATAAAAGTGTTATGGAAATGTTATTTCATTGTAGAGAGAAACTGATGTACTTTCGTATCTGCAGTGCTTTTGCTGTCCTCCTATGCATTTAATCATTATCATATTTTTCATTTGAGTTTCAAAAAGTGTATTCGATGTCTGCTTTGTATATTTACACTGCTAAATATTATTCAAGCTTCTTGAAACAGTAAACTAATGTGCAAGTGTAGCAGACAAAAAATATTTTACTTGCTCTATACCATACTTACAAGTGAAATACTGCTAATGCGGATGTAATGCATACTAATTGCACCTTACGTACAGAAAATTTAAGAAAAAATGTTGGAGCTGTTTTTGAGAAACATTCAAAAGAGTACTTTGGCCTTCATTTGAAGTATCTTTTGTTTTAAAGTAAAAAAAAATTAGAGTATGTGCATCGACAACAAGTAAATTCGACCGTAAATAAGAAATACGAATTAAATATAATCATCATCGCTGCACACTCATGGACGGACGAATGTTGTGCCAAAATCCACTTTTTCTGAATCAGGGATAACCAAAATGGATATTTCCATCAAAATCTCACTTTTGAATTTTTTCACAATTACAAACCTCTCTCTATACTACACATATGAGAAAGTAATAAAATAACAGATAATATTTAAAATTAAAATAAAACCAACAATTTTTAGTTACCTACATGACTACATCTCCTTGGCCATGGCGCTGTGCCCATCCTTACCATGGGGATGTGGATGTAGTCAACTGCCACTTTGTGTGCCCTTTTATTTATTTTCTTTTATTATGTTTCGCACCAAACTCATCCTACCTACACAATTTTTAAATATTAAAAATTTAGTTTTCATATTTAATAGGTTTGGTCAGTTTTCTATCTTCTGGACTCCTTCACGTATCATTTGTCTCATTAAATATCTTCATTCACCATCATAGATCTTGCACATCCGTAATATATGTCTTCCACTCCATCCCCACAGATGCATTCTTCTCCTTCAGCTCTGTTAATTTCCCTTTCGCTCATTTCCTTTTTGTCTATTCTTGTATTGTCAATTGTCACTGTTCCTGTTCATCTCAGCCAGTATCTCAGCTATAATTTATATAAGTGGATGTCTAAAGGTGGTAACCTCATCAGTATTTCTATACTTTTGTGTTGCAACTGTCGTGTAGCATCTACTTAACCTGCGTATACAAATCCATTGCACCGAGTGGTCTTCTTTCTACATTAAAATTTTTAATTTTTGGCAGCCCTACAATTGCTGTGTACCCAATTATTGGACAGATACCTCCTTTGTATAATCGCACAAGTTCTTGAATTGGCAAATTTGTTTTATTGAATCCTACACAAAGCAGGCTGTAGTGAACATATCGTATGTGTTCCGTAAAGTTCAGCCTGTCGTCTATTATTAGTCCTAGATATTTTCGTTTTTGCACTATTATAACAAATTTTCCTTTTACCTTTATCACAGGGTTCCTCCTTTTTGTGGATGCATTTCCAATCAACAATCCACTTGTCTATCCTGATGACAACTCAAGACCGTTTCTCTTCAACTCATTACAGTCATCACTTCCGTTTTTTTTCATTTCTATTTCTTTTCTAGAGCTCCCAAACACAGTCATGCTGTCACGATCAGCATTCACAAAGGTATATATGCCTTGGTTGCTTCATTTTCATAACGTGCTATCTATAAATACATTCTATAATAATGGTGAATTGTATTATTGTTGCGAGTTCTTTTCTTCTTGCTTTTTGAGGGTCTACTTGTGTGGTTAACATCAAAGCATTTGATTGTAGCAGATATTTGCATAGTCTTTCAATTCATTTTGAGATATTATTTTGACATTCATCAGACTTTGCAAATAGTAAAGGTAACAAATGGCATTCATGTACTGATCATGGAATTTTTCTGTGTTCTTTTTGGATGTGCACTTGTATAGTTTACATTTGAGCATCTAATTCTGTCAGATCTTTGCAGGATATTTGAATGCACTTTGAAATATTATCACATAAATACTCAAGCTGTATGAATAACAAATGACATTCATGTACAGATCATGGAACTTGAATCTTTGATTTTTTCCAACTTGAAATATATTTTTCAATGCTCCCTTTAAGCTGTATGCAAATTAATAGGTGGTTTATTCACATTATCTTCATATTGAAGACAAAATCAAGCAAGAACGTATCAGGAAATTTGGGAAGAAAAAATTGGCAACTTGCACAAATTAATAAAAACACTTCTGAAAGTTGAGTACACTAGAGTACAGCAAGACCACACGGCTTGGGGTTTCCTGTTCTCTCCACACTTCTCTGTGACAAGCCACCTCTATCCCGTAAATCTGTTTGGTTCACTTATTCTCAGGGGAGAGTGGGAGAGTGTGTGAGAGGGTGGGGAGATCAGGATGGAAGCAGAGAGAGGGGTGTGAGAGGAGAGGGGGGAGGGAGAGTTTGTTTTAGTGATGATGTTGTGGTTTTTGTGTTGTGTTTTGCACTTACTCTTTAATTCGAAGTATGAATGAAAAATATGAAGAATATCGGTGTTCAGCATGTAAGGTAAAAAATGGTTTTCAGATGAAATAAGAATAGCAGCAAATAGGAGGAATGAGACATTAAGGAAAGCTGAGGAAACTTATTCTGATTTGGATTGGATGCAATTTAAGCATAATATAAATACAGTTGTTATATTAATAAAGAACATGAAAAAGGAATACTATGAAAATCGGAAAGATATCAATCATAGAATCAGAAAGACATGTGGAAAACTCTTAAAGAAATAATTCGGGGGAGTAAAATGACAGAATGGAAATTAATAATATTGATTTTGAAATAATAAATCAAACCGAAGTAAGCAATGTGGCGGATGCATTAAACAATTATAGCATACAAAGCACTGAGAATATAATGAAGACTATGAAAGGTGATATAAAATGGTGGCATTGGAGAGATGCCCATTTTCATTATAGAACATAGGGATCAATAGAAAACTTTGAAATGATAGATATATATCAATTAGAACACATTATTAAGGAACTACCAAAAAAGAAAGGTACTGAAGTGGTATGAGAAGTGATACATTAAAAACAGCCTTTCCAATTATAAAGAAAAACACAATTTTTAGATCTAATAAATGATACACTAAGGGATGATTGCTTTCCAGAGGGATAAAAATGAAGTGAATTGGGTTGGAAAGGGTCAAAAATCTTCCACAAGTAATACTGCTTCCAAAAGTAGGAAAACCCAAAAAACAAGTGAATCTTGACATATTAATTTACTTCCTGTTTAAGAGAGTGATAAAAATAGTGAAAAGGCAAGTAGAGACTTTTTTGAAAAATAATTGTATAATTACATTACATCAATCAGCATCTAGAAAAAACTGCTCATGTGAAGCAGCAATTCAAACAGTAGTTGACAAGTGGAAAGTAATCATAAGTGAAGATAAAATGGTAGAAGTAATTTTCATGAATCTGAAGCGAACTTTAAAAACTGTGGACAGGAAGAGATTATAAGGTAAACTCTACCAGAGTGGTACATGTGAGAAGGTGCTGGAATGGTTTAGATTATATCCAAATAACAGAAAAAAACAAGATCGATTTAACAATGTATGTTCTCTGTTGATAACAATGAGCTATCACGAGCCCCAAGGATCTATGTTGGGACTATTATTATTTACAATGTATATCAATAACATAAATAATTCCTGTCCAGAGGAAAGTAGTATTAAATGAATTGCAGATGATATGTTACAGTATGTAAATAGGGAAAAAACTTTAGAAATACAATAGAAGATGAATAATTTATTTCTCAGAATAGAAAAACAGATGAATAACAACAAATTTAAAATGAATGTAGATAAAACAGAATTGGTGATAAACAGAAATGTGAGAAAGGATGTGAGAGCAAATATTACATCGAAATGTTTAAATGGAACTGAAATTGAATGTGTGGAAAAAATTAAGTACTTGGGTGTTATTATTGGTCATAGGCTACAAATCAACAATGACCATGTCTACATGATTAAGGAATTTGGGGGAAAAAACCTTTTAAAAATAGAATTAGTAACTATATTTCTGCTCAGACTGGGTGTAATGTATATAAGACAATAAAATCTCCTCAATTCGAACTTTGTTCAACAATTTCCATAAATATAGGGGAAACTGAATTAAATGCACTACAAAAAAGTGCAAAATCGAGCTACAATGAACTGATGCCAAAAAATTTGAAACATGTTACAAATTGTAGGACAGAACAACACAATTAAAACTAGGCTGATTGGTAATATTGTAGTTCCCTTTCAAAGAATAACTAACACACAAAAAAATCTGTTTTATGAAGGTATCTAAACATACAATGAATTGCCTAACAAAATAAAAGCACATCAATCATTGACTTTGTTTAAACGTCTCTTGAAAGAATTTGTTGAATCACTCATACAAAGAATGCTGACACTAATGGGATCACAAGCAGCATTGTAATTCCATAACTCGCCATCAATGATACACTATACTGCATGAAATTATGGAAGACGTTGACGTGGAGCCTTCAGACGAAAATGTACAACATTATTTTCTAACATTGGATAATATGTAAATAAGTAAATATCTCAGGTTAGTATAAGACTGGTAATCAAAATTTAATGGGTACTTATAAAAATTAGAAAAATAAGATTTTTGTTTGGTTTGTATTTATTTCATTAATTTTGTAAAAAATTTAAATTGTAGTATACAGCTGTTATCTTGTGCTTTATTTTGTATTTTTATACGTAAGAAAAAATAGCTGAGATGGCTAAATAAATTATCAATCAATACATTCACACTGTATTTTTAGAATTTCTCAAAAGAACTTGGACAATTATAAATCTCCAAACAACGATACTTATGAATAATTGTGTAATCACAAATAATCACAGACAATTAAAATTAAGTCAGTAAAATTTCTTGTATTGAAAATTATGTTCTGTCAAGATTTTTGTGTAGCTAAATGAACTTGCACTAAAATTTTATAAATTTATAACAGCTTATACTACTATTTCATTTAATAATAATAACAACATATAGTTCAGCCCACAACTTGCCTGCTTCATGTAGTTTGTCATGTCACCACCTTCTGGACACTCATTAGAGATTCTTCTTCGCTGATGTGGTTGTGGTGATTTAGTTACAAGTTTCAAAGTCCATTCAGTTAAAATAAATAGTTGCCCTGTCTTAGTATCCATGGCGGAATATGACACTGAACCTCTTGAACTATGGCCTAGAAAATGCATGAAACAAAAAATATACAAAAATATTTTGTCTACTAAAAGTGGGAATCTCTTATAAGTGGGTCTTTTATATCTCGGAAATGTATTGTTTCTATATGTTCGTCCTCGGCACCTCAGATAATAACCACTAGAAGCGGGTCTCTCTTCACTGAGGTTTTAAAGAGTTTGATCCTAAGATGAAGATGAACTTAGGCAAAAGGATGTTAAAACTGTGAGAGAAAAACATACCAAGACATCTTCCGCGTCGTATCTGCCTCTCAGATTTGGTGTTGAAATCAATAACTAGAGGTCCTTTGTGGTTGCGTTCACATACTGAACCAACACTACTACTTTCCGAAACTGTATGAGACCTACGAAAAAACATAAGAATTAATAAAGACAAAAATCGATAATTCTTTCAAATTTTATTGCCATCATTACATTTTAAAAACAGTCAAAATGCAAGGTGACTTAACTCAAAAAGGCCCAAAAATGACATTAGAATCATTGATTAAATAATATTAGACCACAATGCGTTGTGGTAATTAAGAAAAGCCACTGGTAACAAGCAAAATATCCCAGATAAATAAATCAATTAAGATTTAAGATCTCTTGATGGACTATTACCAAGAGGTAATAAGTCCTAATTTATTGATTATATAACAGAAGTTATATAATCTTGATTATATAACGGAAGTTAATAGTAAAATATCCCAAAATATGACCAAATGGTAATCATGAAAAGGGGAAGGAGAATCGCATCCTCTAGTCAGATTTGAGAGCAATTGTACAACATAGATGGCAAATCGAATTAGGCAACTTCTCAATTGCATTACACCTATTTGCATACTTATGTTCAAAGAGAAATTCATTCTGGTATTCATGGAGAACAATTTGTTTCAAATAATACTCATGACAGTCAGGACACCAGCAGCAGTGCAAAAGGAGATAAATCATAAACCAATTATGATAAACAAAACTGTAAAGACTGACAAAGACAAAGATAAAGCCTTCATGTCTGAAGAGAAAATTGGTGGAGTTTTCAGGTACCAAAAACTAAAAACGTCTGTACACTAACCACAAAATAAAAATTTAGAAGATATTTTGAGAAAACCTCAGTGGCTTAATGAACTTCCATAACTGGCTGAGGAGAAATAAACTATGTCTATAAACAACAAATATTAAGTAAAACATTTAGTAAGTGGAGTGCATAGCCGATAAATTATTACAATAATTTGAAACATTCAATATTCAAAACTACCTTTCCCTCTTCAAGTGTGTAAATTTATACAGCTTTATTTGATATTTCATCATTAAGTGCCAAGTACAAAATAATACAATTATAGTTCAACCAAATGTTATGATTCCTATGAAAGAAAGAAACCGGAGTAAAATAAAGTAAAATGTGAGCAAATAAAGCAATAAGCAAATGAAGGTAACAAAACTGGCTAGCATTCTCCAGATCAATACATGAATTAGCTTAACAAGTCTTTCATAATGTAATACACAGTAAATAATGGTATCAACCAGTAATTAACATCAATCTACTCAGATGTACAAGTGCATTCTTACCTGCGTCGGAAACCTTTAGTAAGCTCAGTGGGAGATGCTCTTTCATCACCACCTTCACTTTCCAGGGAAGAACGCACATGACTCTTTCGTAAACGTTCCTCTTCCCTTAATATTTCCTTTCTTCTCTCAATTTCTCCTTGAATTGCTTGTCTCTAAATAACAAGAAAGGAATAATATAATTAAATTCATTATACTGGATTTTGTACCCATTTCATGACCACTGATTTATTACTCAATGACTTATCAGAATATCCACATCCTAACTGACCCCAGACCAGAACAGTTCAAAACGTTTTGGATAGACTTTTCTTGGACAGGAACCTGAAATAGAACCACAACTCCAAATCACTCTAGACCCACCCAAAGAGAACACAGGGAAAATGGTTTCTTCAATACCCCTGAATCTGAGAAGGTTAATTTATGAGGACTTAATTCTCAACTTTTATGACCTTTCTTAGACTTAAAAATACACTTCACTCCAAAAGTTTCATTTTTAATCTTTCTGTTGTTACATATTTTATAATTTTATTCAACGCATTTTACTAGGATACTGTAATATTTGTGTATCATCAGACAAAGTCATAAACCAGAGATAAAACGTTGTGAGTGACACATATTTTCAAGTCTGAAAAAGGTCTTAAAAGTTTATGAGTTAGAAGTATAATTATGACAGATATAAACAGCACAATTATGAGAACTCCAAGGACTCCAATGACAGCTGCTTCAGTAACAAAGAAATCAAGGAGATTTGATTGAAACCTACAGAATTTAAATAGTTTTTATCATGTTCTCAACATAAAGGATATATTTTTTACAATAAATAATTCCCATTTTCATCTAAATATCACAAAGTTACATAAGTTAAGACTTAAACAACAACCAACCAGAATGTCTTTGTGAACAGAGTCATCAGTTCTTGGAACTAGCTACCTCACAAGACAGTCTATCAACAACTATTCAATTGCTCACATCACTGAATGACAGATTAAACCTTGGGATCCATGTATGATGTGATCAGCTTATAATACTTGGCTCACAAATAAACAGAGTAACAGACACGTGGTAGTGTTGTTCTAATCCTGGAGTTGGATATGAAAATTACGTAACAGCAGTTAAGAATCTTGACTTTTGATACAGTAATTGGTGTTGGTACTTGAATGCTGATATTATTAACTATAAATAATTAAATAAATTCAACTGTATATGGTACACGTTTAAACACAATTACTGTTACCTGCGAACGAATAAATAAACACATTCATAAAAGTTTGTTTTGACTTATTAATTTTAGTTTTAACTTATTTATTTTAAATGTTTGAATATCTTGTACTTAACTTTACATAATTTTACCACCTACACTCAGATGACTGCATTCATCTCTGTGGGATCTATATGTATGTACATGGCATTGTATATTTTTAGTGTTAAAAATAAATACAATAAGGTTTTGTCAGATGTAAACATTAAAACAAAATATTAATATAATTCTGATAGTTATTAATTTAGCTTAAATTTGCCGACTGTTTGACAATTCCCATTCTTTACAGGTTCTGTCCGTATTTAAATGGTTGATTGGCCCTCACCAAATACAATTTCCTTTTCATGCAGCAAAATTGGTATTTTACCTTCAAAAGGTTGTGTAATTTTGGATTTTGGTATGTTATTTGTGTCAGGGTTCTAATGTAAAACCCGTGTTAGCACCAGTTGCGGAAAAAACCTTGAAATTTTCGACCTTATCCGTGTTTTATTGAAATAATTCCTTAACGATGAGTTTCTAAGAAAAAAATATTCTGATCTTTTCTATCCTACAGTAAATTTCCAAAAACATGGCTACCACAGGAGATTAGTCAATGAAATAGTTATCGAGATGAAGCTTTAAAAAAATGAAGAAAAATATTTTTAAAATATGAATACAAAAAACATTTCTGAGTAATATATTACAATTAATAGGATGTCTAGGTCTTTTAATTTGTTTTCTCAGTTAATGTTCTTGCTTTGAGAATATTTATATTTAAACAGAAATATTAATTGAATTGTTATTTCATGCTTGCCATCTCACTGATTTGATATGAAGAATAATAAAATTTAATTGTCATTTTATTTTAACTAAAACATTTTCCTTTCAAAGAATTTTTTCTGTAGGTTTCCTGTCTCTGAGGAGGTCATTTCAAACTGTATAGTTCCAAACTTATACTTAAAGCATGACTAATTATTTAATTCTTCATTTTATTTTTAATGGTATATCTATTGTGTTCAATATCCAAAGGTCAATTAGAGTTCAATTTACATGCATCCTAATGCTTATGTGATACAAAAATTTGTAATTGCATACCCCAAGCTCCCTTCCAGAAATCAGCATTGTTGTATTGTATAATATTATACCTTGTAGGTGATTTCGCAAAAATATTAGTCTGCAAATACTGATAACTGTTACTGTTAATTATAAACAACTAAGCTTGATGGGATTGTTCATAAAATTTCAGCATGAATTCCTTTAACTCCCAATTCATGTCACATTATCTATAAAAAAATATTTTTTTAAACTGATTAACAGTACTCAACTGCCCTTGGAATTAACTCAATGTTAACTGTTTTGAAAATTGGCATTTATTTGTTAAGACAGGTTATCACTAATATTTTTCTTTTTTATTGTGATTTTTGTCTTTTAACAAATGAATGTTATCACATATTTTAATTTTTTGAAGGTCTAAACAAGGACTATGGGATAATACTATTCGTTGTGTGGAATTGAAACATGAAAACTTGGCATGCATTGTTAGAGGGAGTAAGTGTCCTGTACACAAAGTTAGAAAAAACACTATAAACAGTATCATTAACTGTGAATAAAAAGGAAGAGAAATTACAAAATTAGCATGTCCTGATTGTGCATAATTTGCTGGTAAGTTAAAATAGAGCTTTTAATAAAACCCAACTTAAATTTTAATTTTTAATATTGGCTGATTTTAATTATATATCTACATCAAATTTCTACAGGGACACAGTTTTAATAAAATACAGTACTAGGTAATATATAAATGTAATGTGTTTCAAGTGTAATGACCTGAAATTGTCAAGTTTAATAACCAAGTATTAGCAGATGAAAAACAATATGTTTTAAAATTATTTTTCGAAGACTTTTTTTGCTTTGTCTGCTTTACAAAATGAATTTTCAAAATAACAAAATATTTGGTATTAGGTGGATGTAAGCATGGAATTGCTTTCATGATGTGACTTCATCAACACTGTGAAGAGCAGGAGCCCACATCAACTTTCAGTTATTGGAAGAAAAAGACACTGTTTCTAGCTGGAACAAATATTAAATATTCAAAAGTCAAAGATTTAAATAGATCTAACAGTTCATATAGTTCTTAAGTGCAGCATTCTGCAGCTAATAGTGTTGAAGTTTTTCATAAGGGTGTATATGAAATCAAAAATAATAAATTAAATAAAAAATAATAAAAAATCAAAAATATAAATGAAATCAGATATCTTGCCATATATATTTTGGAGATCAGAAGAAATTATTACTTCACCAAATCCTTATTCATATTATTGGAATGAATAGCATGAATGTTGATCAGTTCTTTCTTAGTGGACTACGACACAATAAGAATGTAAAGAAATTGCAGAAAAAATAAACGTCCAATCTGAATCAACTCTGTGGTTTGAATGAGATATGGCCGAATTACTGCTTCAAAAATTCATGAAGCTGGACAGTGTAAAATTGAATTCCACTCTTTAGTTGAGCAAATTATCGGTGCTTGAAAAGTATCTGAAACAGAGGCCATGCAAAAAAGCAAACAGTTGAAGAAAAAAAGTCATCAAATCGCTTGAAATAAATTGCAAGTGAAACTCAACAATTGAGAGTTACTTCTAGATTCTGAATTTCCAATCCTTGGTGCTGTAGGACCTGATTTTGTGATTGAAGCGAAGTGTCACAAGTCAATGGCGCCATTTCTAGTACTTTATAAATGGTGTTAATTTTGAAAAGGCTATAACTCTCTCACAAATAGTTTTTGAGACCCCAAATAAATTTTTTAATGATTTGTGACATGTAAAGTTTCTTACTCAATGATTTATGAAAAAAGAGAAATGACTGGATTATTGAAACTGTTTTGATTAATGGGTAATCAATTACTTGCTTTGAATCACATGAACAGCAAAAGTGTTGCTGTATCAGATGACATATTGAATGAAAGTTCTTGACAAGGCACACAACTTATCAGTTATTGTTCTCACACACAATGGGGCATGCGCAGACTGATCCACCATGCACGCATAAAGAAGACTTCGTCAAGGTTTGTCTCTCTCAATTTGCATTCTGCTTCAGTTCCAAGCACAAGATCCATCTCAAAATATGGCAATTGAAAACATTAATTAGTTGCATGAAATAACCAACTGTTGAATTAATCATGATTTAAGCCCATCTCTAGTTCTATTACTCTGTAGAGGAAGCAAGAAAATGATGATTTACTTCATGAAGATAGGAGTCGCTAAACACTTGCACAAACAAAAATAACAAAAATTACCCTTTTGTCCTCCTCTTTCTTCAGGACTTCTTGCTGTTGCAGTTTTTGTTGACGTTGACGAGAAAGCATTTCTTCATAAAATGACTGAAATGCTGGCTTGTTGTGTTGGTGTAGATATTTCTACAAATAAAAGAGGGAGCATGTAAGGCAACAGCGCAAAGAACTTTCCACAAAATAGTTAACATAGAACAATATAAAGAACTATGAATAATTCCATATAATAATATTGTAATAGCTTAAAAATAAGCATATACAGCATACAAATGTTGTTTTTAATGGCACTTAATGCTATGCAAGATTTCATTCATTTCAAAGAACCTTACTTTTGAAACAAAATATTCTTTTGAAGTTGGCAAAATTTAACAAAATTCCTTTTTGTAATTATCTCAAAGAACATTAAAAACAAATTTAATAATATACATCTAAAAACAACTCGACATGTATTGTAGATAACGACAAAGAAACAAGTTCAGGAGAAACAATTATTATAAAAACAGTTAACACAACTATCACTTAACTTCATACTCCAAAAGATATCGTAAATGGATTGAATATGATAGTTCTATACCAATAACTTAAAAAAATACCATAAAAATTCATTTTTGATAACCACTTTACTTAAGGCCAATGAAATGAGTAGTTTACATTGTACACACATTAAGTTGTAGATAAAATCCCTTTTCCGAAAATATTAACTTGTTTAATGAATGTCATCCTATAATGAAAGCAAACTTGTTTACACAAAATAAAATAAACAATGAAAAATGATATAAAGAATGAAGAATCAAATGTATATTTAATGCTCAGTCACTTTGATATAAATAACTAAGAATCAAATGTAAGTTTAATATCTTATTTTTACTACAAAATACTTCAAATCTGGATGCATAATGGTTACATAATTTTCTAGAAACACTAAATTACAAAAAATCATCTCGCTATGACCGTTCATTATCAAAATAGTGAAAACTCAGTGAATTAGAAGTGATACAACTCAGATTTGAATGCATGTTGAGTTTAGACAGACAAGCGGGGTTGGTTCCATTATGCAAACCATCTTCCTCTCAGGGCAACAAGGCAATCAAGTTCTATATTTGAACACTCAAAAAGCTTCAGTTCTGAACCAATCATAATCAATCTTTGTACACAACAAATTCAACTACTATTCTATAAGTTGGCTTTAGTTTAATTTCTTAATATATTTAGAGAAAACTGCAGTGATTTTGTAGAAAATAATTGTTTTTGGCTTCTATTGCGCTTAGTATATATTTTTTAATTCATAAAACAACTGTTACAATTACAAATTTAATTATTTGTCTACTATAATACCTACAAAGCCTAAAGTTTTAGAGTCAACCCAGCAATTATACTGTAGGACTTATAGTGTATCTCAAATGTTGTGTTGAGCCCTGGCTAGAATAAACAGGGAAGAGCAAGGTCATGAGTACAGCTAAAAAAAATATTGCTTCTCTGAAAGCAAGTTTTGTTATTTCACAGGACAATTTTATGATGCACTTTAACAATTCAAAGCTGACTGTTCAGTGAAAATATAATCATTAAATTGGACAACTTACTACAATTACATTAATTACAACAAAATATTACAATTAAATTGGATAATATACTTATGCATATCTTTCCAAGTCCACACTCAACTAAAACTAAGTTGCTGAATACAAGACATCTTTTCACTGGTAATATAAGTACAATTTTATCAGGATAATCCAAATAAACTTATTTGTGACATTTTAAAGAAAGAGTACTGTACAAATACACCAAAAAGTTCATAAAAACATGCACCTCAACATGTTGCGCCAGCTCAAATATCATGACTTCTCCCAGCAAGTTCTTGGCATAAGTTTCCAGTTCCAACTTCAGTTGAGACACCTGACGCTCAGATAGGCCCTTACTTTTCTCCAGGGCCAGTTTAGGAACTCTAATGAAAATGATACAAAACAAACATTACAAAAGAAGCATTGCAACACATCTGAAAGGAAATGCCAACCATTTTTTTTGTGGGGCTTTACGGCTCATCGACATCAAAGGTCATAGGAGTCCTAAAAACTTGTACAGGTAGGGAAAATACAGTTACACACTAGGGAGAGCCAACATGACTCTCCCTGCATGTGGGACTCTCTGAATAAACCATACCCACTAAAAACCCTCCTGAATTACAACATGCCAAAACATATATCAAAACATTGAAGACAAAAAATGATGAGGGCAAAAAATGAGGGGGGACAAAGAATGAGGGGTAGGACAAAAAATGAGGAAAATGAAAGATACCCTAGCCCTAATAGTGCCGGGATCGAAAAGAACAAGAGGTGACCAAGGAAGGTCAAGAGAGAGAAAGGAAGGAGCCTAGCACAAGTAAGTGGAAGTAATGCCAGGCTCAGCTCGGGGCCCCGTGTTTGCCAAACACGTACTTACTAGATGTAAGTCCCCTGGGGGGGAAATGCCAATTAATACATGCTAATTACTCATGAAGGTCTGCTGATATTGTAGCCTACATAAGAAGCATAATATTTTGTTTTTTGCAAGTGATCACAGAGGATGCAATACTTATTAATAAAGCTGTAAAACAAAACAAAAATAATAAACATAAGGACATCAAAAGCAAAAAAATGCAGGTTATTTTTTGTACCTTTATCCCAAGTATCTTAACAAACATTATTGCACAATAATCATAAGGGGTGGTCTCAGACATATCAACAATAACTTCAAAAAGTTTATAAAATATGTTTAGAATAAGTCATAAACATAGATCTTTATGGGTTAACATATTAATTATCAGACACATGTATAATTAGTAATATCTCCATACAAGGATCTGGAGAAAAAATTCTTTTGATGATTGTTTAGTTTTAAATGAGAAGCTAAAGGTGGTGGTTATAAGATAACATAAGAAGTTGTTACACTCCCTCGAAGGTACGAAACTTGTTTCTTGGATCTCATTGCGAGTGGAAGATTTAAATATAGTAATTCTATGAAAATGGACATGAAATGAGCAGTTGTTTCTAGTGTTAACATATGCTCTAGCAGTATCAACTTAATATCTTCTAAATGAGTAGAAATAATTGCTGTTAGTTTTTGTTTCTAGAAGTATATAAAAGAACATCCATATGAAAAGGAAAATATCAATGAGACACTGAACGGTATCAACCAAGATAAATATAGAGTTCCTCATCTGATCCCTGAAGAAGTGAACTATTAGTATTAAGATTTCCCTTGATAGCATTATGATCAAACAAGTCACCAGGGAAAAGATTCTAGTGGGATTCCACATCTAACATGTATATCGTGGTGCATAACGATGATAGACAGGATTGGTTTATAGAAAAATTAAGTTTCTTCTTGCAGTAATTAAAATGGGGGATCAGTCAGATGAAATTCAAGAATGTAAGTCCACTAACTGGCATTCTCTAGTGTGATTAGAGATTGAAAGTTACAAGACATAACTTCAATTTAGTTTTTATTTTAATAATTAACACACTAATAGCATGTTTAAGTGATGAATGAGCAACATTCATCTGAATATAATTCAAAACACAAAATCCACACATCCCCACAAAATGATTTCAAGTTTTGAAATACAGAAGCCAGTTACAAGACATAATGAGTAGAATAGTAGAGAAGATGAGAAGGTGGAATAATTCTATAGTCACAGCCATATCAAACATTCTCAGCATTCAAAAATAGAAAAAATGAACAAAACAAAAAAAATAATCATCCCTTCAATATGAAAGATACAAAAAATTCACATCCAGAACAGACCATGTGAATGAAAATATAACCCTAGGATATGAAGCATCTCTACGAGCTTATTGGTTATTAAATACACAAGTTTATACAAAAAATACAATAGAGGTTCTTCACTAAATTTAACTCCTGAAGTACTTTCATGGATATTAAGTTTCACATTAACCCTTAATTTATTTGTTATTTCCACAGTGACCCATTTAGTACAAAACTCTTAAAATACAACAATCATAATAAATAGGAATCATAATTATAATACTAATATTAAAATGAACTACGATTATTACCATTACTAATATCAATGTATAACATGACTAACGTTTACAGTGTAACAATATTATGTTAAAAATCCACACATTTCTAATCATCTTCACAGTCCTCTTAATGCATACAAGTTCATCCCCACCATTACCATTCACATTCGAATTAGTAATTTCTTGCAAAACAAAAAACATTAATTTTTATGATATCTATTAAACCCAGAACAAAAGTACTGAAATAAAGGAACAGATTGTTGTCTCTTATTTACTGTCGCACTTGTTAATCTTTCTTCATTGTCAAGTCAAATAAAAGAATAACTTATTTGTCAGATAAATGTTTTATTCATTATTTTGACTGCATTAAACAATGAATGATTTTTGAATTATTCATCCTTTAATCCCTGAATAAGAATATTGCCAACCCTGGATCAATTCAGCAAATCCATTATATCCAAAAAGGTTTGAAAAAACAAAGTTTTCAATACAAAACCTAATGAATTTAAACATTTTTCCAAACCTTTCACACAAAGTACTTCTTGGCTCCTTCCCTCCAACCCTCTCCCCCCCCCCAAAAAAAAGAGAGAGTTAAAGAGCAGTAGGGATATGTGTAAAGGCACATTTTCAATTATCTACTTCACCATTGTCTAGTCTTCATCCATAATAATTTGATCATTTTCAGAAAAAAAATTAAATCTTTTTGAAGAGCCAATGGTAGATCCTGACTTTCTGTTTGAAAGGGAACACCAGAAAACAGGAGTGAGTAATTCAAATAATTTCACAACTTGCATATTATTCTTTACAAAAAGTTAGGTGGACTGCAAATATTCAACGTGCTTTCTTCTTAATCATAATGACAGTTACATACTATCAAATGCTACTTTGAAGGGAGTCGTAATCCAAACCTCTATCTAGTTCTACACATGTCAAGAGCGCAATGGTGAAATGGACTTCCAACTGAACTTCCTGGAGTTTCAAATTGTTTCAGACTTTCCAAATGAAAATATGATGCAGAAGTATAGGGTTGATAGTAATAGGTATAACCAACCTTTGACAGCATTTTCCCAGCAAGGGGAAAAATTTTCCTACTGATTCCTCATTCCTTTGATAATGAAATAATTATCGTACAATACAGCTGACAGTACAGCTTTATTATGATACACAACAATTACTAGAATGAAGAGAGAGAAAATTTATTCAAAAATAATAGGTCAATCTCACTCATTTTTTTTTGTTGGGGCTTTAGGGCTCATCAACATCGAGGTCATTAGAGCCCATGCAAGTAGGGAAAAATGCAGTTTCGCACCATAGAGAAGAGCCATAATGACTCTTCCCCGTGTGTGGGACTCGCCGAATATCTCGACCATACCCACTAAAAAACCCTCCTGAAATCAACAAATATCTAAATAGAAAGATGAAAGAAAAGAAAACAGAATACCAATACATTATTTCACAAAAAAGGAAAACAATTTTTAAATATTATATTTTCGAATTACA
>NNCF01127929.1:550154-589934 GCA_002313205.1 Laupala kohalensis | reverse complement strand
CGGCTTGTGCAAAGCCCAAGGGGGAGACTTACTAAAACCTTGATGTAAGACATTAGGTGTGCGTATATTTAAGGTTTCCAAAATTTGTTTGGAGCGATATCCAAAAGGTTTGGTTGCTCTCAGTCTGTTGTTGTAGAAACGGATGGAAGAGGAGGACGGATGGAAGAGGAGGATGGATGAAAAACAGCGTTGTGCACCAGATTGTCGGGTAAAGTTTGCAAGTGGCAAAAGTGTCGTAGCATGAGGATTTGCCGCCGGAGGGAAAGAGATGGTTCGCCACTCTCGACATACAATCTCACTCATAATTGAAATAAAATCTGCAGAAGTAAACTATACAAAACTACAAAGAGCATTGTTGAAACATACGCTAATCTACAGAACCAAACAAACAATTACATCACTCCCTCCCTAAAAATACCAAAACTGAATGAAATATGATGTATGCCAAAGAAACAGAGCATGTGATTTTCAACAAAACACATATTTATTTATTATACCCAAGACGACATACAGGGGCAAAGAACATATTATTGCCTCCCACAATAGATAACCACAATTATCTGTATGTAGGTATGTAAGAACACAACAGGTTAGACATGAAGCACAAAACTATTGTACTAACTACTTAAAGACAACAAGGAAAAAACCAGATTGATAATCATAATATTAACATAAAAAATAACAAATTTTTAACTAAATGTTTCAAAATAAGAGTTTGTAGTAATAAAAACTCAAACATAATTCAGTCTCAAATTCAAGTCAATGATTCTAAACAACTTTACAGAACTAATCCTCCTTTTTAATAAATCCTTGATTTTTATCTTACTATTCCTAAAAGATTTAATTCCCAATTTGGCAACAAATAGGTTTTCAAAGTTCTTAGGAACTAAATCTCTAGAAAATTCTTCTCCCAATCTGCATGTTTACCTCAAGTATCATGAGTTCAAATGTAGAAATTCACTTTTCATGACCTAGTAAAAATTTTACATGGAACTCACACAAAAAGTACACCTAATATCCAAAGCGCGAAAACCCTCTCCCACAAGTTCCATACGGAAAGCAAGTAGAGTTGATGCAATTTGGGTACACCAAGCTATTGAGCCAAAAGTTGCTACACTATGCACAATTGCTTAATAAAGGCATCTTAACATGTCTTAGATTAGATGTTTAAGTTCGGAGAAAATATAGGGGCAATACCTCATTCTTTTAGCAATTGATTTTACAAGAAATGCTCATCTCAAGTTGCAGTATAAAGTTACTCCCACATATTTGAAATTACATACTCTCTCTTTATACTTATCACCTTTTATGATTTTACATGTTTAGGTTAACTATCAGAATAGCAACAAAAATCCCATATATACAGATTTTTCTTTCTTTCAATACTGAATGCTAATTTGTTCAATTTAAACAAATTACTAACAAGTTTTAATTTAAAATATAAACTTGATTATCTGGGGCAAACTGCACCTCAATAGACAAAACTACCAATGCTTCAGCCATTTCATCTGCAGGTCCATAGATCTGTTTGACTCAGACATTGCCCTGAAAAAAGGCCACAGCAGGATAGCTAAAACGTTGGTAGTTTTGTCTTCAGAGACACAGTTTGCCCCAGACAAACGTGTTTATATTGACTACAGTCGTGGTAGCCTATGTTTACAAGTTCTATCTTGGTATGGGAATCAAATTCAGTACTCTAATCTTCATTCTAGCTTAAAATTAATAAGGAACCATAAAGGGCTCAATCTAGACCCCTAAGGGTCTCCATCCACAACCTTTGTCCAGACAGATGAACCTATCTTGACACATTGTTGCCTATTAGACAAATAGCTTATAAGCAGACCATAAGGGAGATCCTATAACTCCAAACATTCTATATATCCTATACATTCTTCCAACAAGTATTATATGCCCAACAGTAACAACGCCTCATTATAAGTAAATAAAAAAAATTTCATTTCATGTTTTCTGGCTGAATATATTATAAATTGTTACTTACACCACGTACCAAAAAATCACTGAAATCAGTGTTCTCTTCATTGCATGCATGAAACAATTAAAACAGCATTCAATTACAAAAATCCTTTAATCACTGGATGATCCTTACTCATTAGGGTACGATTCCGAACAAGAAACATGGAGGTCAATTTGGGCATGAACATCTTGCTGGCTGCTGCCTTGCTGAGGTTTCAAAGTAACAGCTATCTCTATAGGTCGCCATACTTTCCAAACATCTGTTTCCCGTAAATCTCTTAAATCTTGACCAAATATTGCCTGTTGTCACAAACAAACCTGGTCACTCTTAAATAGTATATTCAACAATGCACAAAATGTAAGGTGATATAAGAAACTTACTGAATTTCTAAGATGCATCAAAATAGGGGCAATGACAACTTGGTAAATAAAGAAAAGACAAATATGGAAATGAATAAGGGCGAGAGTTAAACCTAGGAAAATTATAAGTAAAATACTCAAGAAAATGATACAGCACATAATAACATTAGACAAATTACATGAAAGATGGTACCTTCAATGCTTGCATTTCATTTTCCTGTCTTTCTTCAATAGTTTCTGTTTCTGCCATGCCTGGGTCTACAGAAAAAATATAATAACATGAAAAATATAAATATAGTACCTACGATATATAAGGTTTAATAAGCGATATTTGTACAGCAGTGCAATAAATGTATTGCAATGATCATACAAAAAGACGATTAAAATGTTTAGCATTACCAAATTAATATTTTTCGTCGCATTTCATATTATCCGCATTCAAATCCACATCGATGTCTAGCACAAAACAATTGACATACACAGACTTACGTATTTCACGTCAAACCCATTATAATCACCCCGGGTGTACAACAAATATCAACAACACGTCGAGAACTACGGGAGCGTTCAATATTTTGTCATTCACCTGTTGCTTCCGGAGAAACCGCCTTGTTGTTTTTTAGAGTAAGTCAAACCAAGAAGAACGATAGGAAACTAATTTGCTCGTATTTTTCACCTCGAAATGATACAATTACTTTTCATTTTTCTCACATAAAGAGATAATTTTATGGGAACAAAACCACATCTCTCGTTTTCTGAGCGTTGTACGGAAACAAATGACAACTGTTAAGCGCCTAGCATTTCTGGAAGCATATGTGGTGTACTCAGCGCGCTGGAAGTGCCCTCGACACCGCTCGACACCTTCTTTCACGACTTTACAAGATAGTGTATTTTTACTGAGTGAAAGGTGAAAAGGATATGTCAAGACCAATGAGTGAAGAAAGCAACCCGAGGACATTGTATGTGGGTAATTTGGATGCATCTGTTTCTGAAGATCTATTATGCGCACTCTTTTCGCAGATTGGGCCCGTTAAAGGATGTAAAATTATACGTGAGCCAGGAAATGATCCTTATGCGTTTCTTGAGTTTACAAATCACCAGGGTGCGTCGACGGCTTTGGCTGCTATGAATAAGCGATTGTTCCTTGAAAAAGAAATGAAGGTAAATTGGGCTACATCTCCAGGAAATCAACCAAAACAAGATACTAGTAACCATTATCATATATTTGTAGGTGACTTAAGTCCAGAGATTGAAACTCAAACATTAAGAGAAGCCTTTGCACCATTTGGAGAAATATCCAATTGCAGAATAGTGAGGGATCCACAAACTTTGAAATCAAAGGGTTATGCATTTGTGTCATTTGTAAAGAAAGCTGAAGCAGAAAATGCTATTACTGCAATGAATGGTCAATGGTTAGGAAGTCGTAGTATTCGCACTAACTGGTCAACCAGAAAGCCTCCACCTCCTAGAAGTGAAAGACCACGCAATCCCAATGCAAAGAATCCTACTTATGAGGAAGTTTACAGCCAGTCCAGTCCCACAAATTGTACCGTTTACTGTGGGGGTTTCATAAATGGTATAACTGAAGAGTTGATGCAGAAAACATTTTCACCATTTGGCACTATTCAGGACATTCGTGTTTTCAAAGATAAGGGATATGCTTTTATCAGATTCACTACCAAGGACTCTGCCACAAGGGCTATTGAAGCCATTCACAATACTGAAATCAATGGTCAGGCAGTGAAATGTTTTTGGGGGAAAGAAACAAGCGATCCAAATCAAATTCAAAATGCAAATCAGGCTCCCACAGGAACACAATATCCTTACACTTACGGTCAGCAAATGGGATACTGGTATCCCCAAGGTTATCCAACTGCTCCAGCTTCAGCTCCTCAACTCCAAAATCAGTATCTACAAGGATACCCTTACGGACAGTTCGGGTATCAGCAAGGCTACATGGGGCGAATGGGGATGCAAATTGCTTCTCCTTGGCAAGGCATGCCTGCTGCTCAGACACCTGTCACTGGCTCTGCCCCTCAAATGGCCGCTGCTGCCGCTGCTGCCCAAGGTCCTGCTATGCAACAGCCAGCTGCTGGTATGATGGCCTACACTATGCAGCAGTTCCCAACACAGTGACAATTTGCTCGTCATTTCCACAAAACGTCTTGTCTATCAAAAATGGCATGGTTAGACTTTAGTGAAAGAGTTGTAAAAGCAAAAAATACTTGCATTGAACAGAAATTAAGCAAAATGTTATGGGTTGGATTAAGTGATCCTTGGTATTGCAGTGTAACTATGCAATTTGAATGTTTTCCCCTCAGTGCTTCTCTACAGAACAATGAAACAGTCTTCAGATTTATTGCTATGTTTTTATATTATTTTTGTTACATGAATATTTGTTGCCTTCTTATTCAAGATAATATTTCTTAATATCAGGTCTTTCTGTATGAGAATGTTTAGAGAAAATATATATTTATCTATATCTATAATTTTCCTCAAGTTTCAGCCAATATACTTGTCTTTTAATAAGTTCATTTTAAATGTTAGTAGGTGCAATTGTTTTTTGTAATTTAAGGCAACAATTAAAATTATGTTACGAGACAGATGTATAAAGTTTCTTTAATGGTCTATCCATTGGTGTTTTAATCTCATTTGCCTGACTATAATTTTTATCCATTTCAGTTAGACTACTTGTTGTTTAATATTTAATTCAGTTAGAAGTCCCAGAATTTTTAAGAGTTCAAATTTATCACAGGTCTTGGACATGTGTCAATGAGAGATACGATAGCTGAAATAAATACATACACCATTGCTTCTGGTACAACCAGTTCGCGTAAAACAAGGGGCTTAAGTTACTACTTGCAGACTTTTTAACTTGTTATCTATCATGTTCCAAATGCACTTAAATATGTGGTTTGCATGAGTAGTTGTATTAATTATTATTTTGTCTGTATATTCTGAAATATTATTTTTTTACTCTTTTTTTTTTTATCTGTGATTGTTACAAATCCTGTATTACTTCAAAACTATTTCACCTGTTATTTGTTTATGTAGACCATTCTGCATTTGATGTAGTGTTTCTATCTCAACTCTGTAAGCTATTGTTATACTGGAATTTTTAAATCATATTTCTCTTTGTAAATTTAATGCTACCTTGTTTAGGCAGTGAGATAAATCATTGGTAAAGAATGAAACAAATTTGTGTGTTTGTAAGTGACAAATGAGAATTTTCTAGTGAAGTATTTTGTATTCTCGTTTGAAAACGTTGAATGTGAGGAATCTTTCAAGTAGTTTGTTGTATCAACTAGAGTTCATAAGTCCTACAAGCCTGACATTTGTAAGTCACGTGGAGTCGCATTTTTGATGATATGTGTACTTAATTCTGTATTTCATTCATTGTTACAAGTGACTATCCCAAATAACAAAATGTCGATATTCTAAAAGACTAATCATTGATCTAAACTTGACTTGGCAAGAAGCTTCTTCAATTTAGTTTTTGTTTTAGAAACCATTTGTCTGTCAAATTGAGAGATTGCTTTTCTGTCTTATGTAACATGATGCATCGATTTTGTTTAGTGTGATTCTAATTATTCATTTTGGTTATATTTGACTGTTACGGCATTGTTAAGACTGCAACAGATAGACAAAAAACAGTTCCAGGGAAAAAAAGAGGATTTTCCATTAAGAAACTAGTTGATATAGGTTTTAGTAACCAAGTAGTTTGTTGTTTCAGGGAAGAGAGAGATGTCAGTTCCATAAATTTGCCACCTACAAATTATTAACATTTTTAAACCACTAACATTATATCATTGTTTGTGACTTACTGAAATTTTCAAAATATGGTCCTTGTTTTATTTTAGATAAATCATCATGGAACTGATTGCAGGTGACTTACATTAGAGTGGCAAATTGTTATGTTCATCTTGAAAATCTATGTCGGTAAAATCCGATGAGCTCGTAGTTAAATCAGTTTTGTTTATATGCACACGATCATGTTTGCAACGTCTTTTTTTTATGTTTGATAAGTGAAAATATATTGTACGCCACTGCAAGTGTTCTCAAATGAATCATTTTGTTATTTTACAGTAGTAGTAATGTCTATTACCATTTCTGTTCAGTTTTGAGAACATATTTATATCTGCAGGACTTATATATCATTGTTTATTTTGTACCCACTACCTTCTTTTGTTTTCAAGGAAGACCTTGCATGTGTACTTTTGTATTTTACAAGAATAGGATTGGTTAGTTATCAGAATTACAAAGACTTGAACTGTTGCTGCACAATACAAAAATAAAATGTATGCAGATTATTCCAACTGTACTGGATATCATCATTCCAGAATATGTGGCCAGAATGGATTAAGTACTAATTTGTATGAAATGTGCCTCCAGGTTTGTATGCCATAGCCAGCACTGGACAGAATGTAATACTTTTTGCACTTTCTTTGTATTACATTTCCTTGAGAGCAACTAAAGACTGCTGTTATATACTCATGATTAGGTCTACATACATTTTAAATTTTAATAGTGCATAATACTGAAATCTACTGCTGTAATTATAGATATTACTGCAACTGCAATAATGACAAAACACCACTTCGTTAACTTTTGAAGATATATTTTTTAGAAAAAAAAGTTAATTTTCCAGTTGAATCCTATGGGGCATTATCTTTCAACTATCACCAGTTGAAGTAATTTTTGACACCTCAATTGAAATTTAAATTTGCAGTACTCTGTGATGTTAAGAGTTTCATTTAATGTGTCAACATTCTGGTCATGTATTCTTTATTTCATTTTAAAATTCCAGGCAAAGATTGGATAAGAATTAGATTTAGAGATAATTTTTGTATACTGTACAGTTAACTTTTAATTTATTGTGATATTTACAAAAAAGGAAATAATGACTGGCCAACAAACTGCTTGTAATTTACTGAATAATTTGTTAATAAAGAACATTGAGAGGAATGAAAGAGGTATTTTATTTTTATGAATTATATGAAAATTGTGCATTCCAGACGTGCTTGTTTAATTTCAGTGAGAGAATGTTGTGATTTGATACTTGTATTTTTTTTTTTGTGGGGTTTTAGGGCTTGTCATCAAGGTTATTAGAGCCCTTTTGATACTTGTAAACCTTAATTAATATTGAACTTATCATTATAAAACATTACTACCAATTGTAGTAGGAGTGTGTGGAATGTCTAAAATTTAGCTTTTTCTAGTCTGATTAAAATCACCATAGAAAAAAGATTTTATTATCTTTTAAACAATTCAGTTTGTTATGAAATTGACTTGTGTATTCCACATAATGTACCCAGAACTATATTAACCTTTGAAATTCTTGATTATTTCATAAAAAAACACTATATAAGGAAAGTTATGAAAGTAACCGTGAGTTAATTTCTTACTGTGATACATTTGAATTCATCTTACTTCTGAAAGAGTTTCATTATTGCTAAGTGGGGGGAAGTAATTTAATACTAATAATTGTGATTGAATTAGCAGTAATGGTCTGATCATCGTATCTAGCAAATCTGTTCTTTGTTTTACGCATACCTTAAACTTGTCTGAATTATTTTGAACTGTTTTTTTACCCTAATCTTGAAGAATTGATTGTTTTTTCAGTTTTAATTTTCTCATGAAATTTGAATATACTGAATCAGTGGACAGAGTAAGAAGATATTAAACTATATATTGAGTCAGATGCCCTTTTTCTCATGGGCTGATTTCTCACATGCACAAAGTAGATTCTTCACTAGCTGTGGAGGAATTATGCTTTATAAATTATATTCCTGACAAAATTGATTCTTATTAAAGTGATTACCTGTCTTTTATTTCATAATAAATCTAGTTATGGCAGAAACTTCTTAAAAATTTATAATGAATTACTTCATGTATTCATTTCTAAATCTTTTGATATATGTGATGTGTTGTTTTTGGGAATTACATGGAGGGCATTCTTGGATATTATTTCCAAGAACGCTAAAAATGTTAATAAAACATGTTATCTCGGAGAATAAAATTGTGGAAACCTAAGCACATGATTATTCTTAGGTACTGAACATAGGAGTCATCCTGAAATATCCTTCATTAATTGTAGATGAATTAAAACTGCTTATGAAGAGAGTTTAGTAAGAATACTTAAATATATTGAGTAATTAATCTGGTATTCAAGTAATAATTCTTATACTAAAGTGCATTCCTTTAGTGAATTAGAGATTGTTACATTGTAATTATAAAGCTGAATTTTGCAACTGTGGAAAGTTATCATTATTCTATTACGTTCTGTGAAATTAATGAAAGAGGTCTAAGAACTGTCATAGAGAAACAACTTCACCTATGTTTTCTCTATTTTATCGACCTCTGGCAGCATTTTAACAAATTTCAATTTTTGCAATAAAATTCTTGCCTGACACTTCCTTTGGCTACTAGAAATATATAAATAAATTAAGTGTCAAAAAAGCAGTTGCAAGATGCATATGACCATGTGAAGGACAAACTCGTTAACTCTCTGGAAGCAAGGAAGTGACCATCCCATCAATTCCGACAAAGGACCCTAAGGCAGAGGAGGATTTAACATATGATACAAATAGTTTGGTATGTGTCATCTTAACAGAACACCAACAAATTTGTATTTAATAAAACACAAAAAAAGTTATTTCATAAGTACGTATTATTATAAACTTCAGATTATTCAGAGAATATTGTTTATAAATCAGTACTATTAATAGATGCCACTCCTAGGCAAGAGCCTAGAAAGCCTGTACAAAAAATGTGCCTCTATCAAAAGGAAAAACCAGAGAAAAAAACAGGCCAGGATGGGCTTAACTTTCCTTCCAATCATGAGTTGTTAGAATTTTTGCATTCATTGTGATGAACCTTGAACCATAATTTTCAGAAATCGGAATTCCAGTAAGAAATTTTCTGCTATGTATTATGTTTGGAATCATGCACATGGCAGATTTTCTTATGGGCTTGAAATTATAATAAAACTACTTTTGAAAGTTTTGCATACAATTAAAAACAATCGTGAGGATTTGTCATAAACAGGCTCAGTGAGGAAATCAGGAGTATTTTAGATCCGGATATTTAGTTTTTGAGTTTTAAATATCATACTAGGTTTTGGATATTATACTAATATATTAGTTTCACCAGTATGTTTCAATCTCTTTTTATTAGATTCTAATAGAGAGTCGAATGGAACAGAAGTACTAATGATTCCTTCATTTTTCAATACAAATGAAGTATGCTAATCTGCTAATTATTGAGAAAAATGTCAGTTTTTATTATATTTATTTATCATGCTTGTGTATCAGAATATTTATTTAAAAAATATGACTTTAAATATAATTCAATTACAAATGCATTTCAGATTTTGTGCTGTAGTGACAGTGGAAATTAAAAGCGATTTTCACAAATGTATTTCTTCCACAAGAGTTACAGAAATTTAAGTGAAAAGGGTTAGAGTTATCAGTTATTGACTGCAACCACCAGACCCCAGTAATATTATGTCATGAATTAAAAAAGATCCCTTTGGGTGATTATTTCTTCTTCTTTCCTCCATTAAATACTTTTGTGAGATAGTTAATAAGATGATTCCTGAACTTTCCTTTAATGAGTTGTATTAAACGGTTTTGGAAGGAATTTATCATGTTCCAACCTTTTCAGAAATGCTATGTCCTCCAGTGACAGGAAAATTTCAGGCATTTAGTAGGAAATGAGCATTTGAGTTGCCATCTATTCTCCAAAAGGTGAACATATCATTCTTCAACTTTGTCTTCCAGCCTTCCCTCCTTCAGCATATTCATAAAGAAAGTCCTTTTTAAATAGACGATCTTCAACATATTCTGCTTTTGTATGTAGTGTAGAAGGGTTGCTGGTAAATGCTGTGCACACTTCAGCACAGGTAGTTGTCGCCAACATAATCTGCTTTAGCAAGCAGTGCTGAGGGGTTGCAGTTAATGGTTATGTAAGCACCAGCACAGTGCAGGGATCCATTCTATTTCTAGGGCCCAGCAGTATGGCTTAGAGGCAGATGGCAGTTCTGTGAGAACACTCAGACCTCACCCAATTCTTTTGATGTGTTAAAAGATTTGTATTTTTTTATTTAGTTTTTTGTTAGCTACCAATCAAAGAGAGTTTTCTCAATATTTATCATTGTTCAGGGAACCTATTATTGAATAGATTGCAGATGGAGTCATTAGAAGGCATAATGACTTATTACAACATAACGCTTTACTTTCTAGAATAACACTAGCATCCCAATAACCCACAATTTCTTAAATATTTTCATTCCAACCGTAAATCAGATTTGCTAAGAAAAAGTACTCAATGAAAAGTACATTTTAAGCAGCACAAGTCACTAAAGTTATGAAATCCCTTTATGTATTCTTGGTATTCCTCACATATTCATAGTAAATATTTGTCTCTTAACTCATTTCATTGATATTCTTCTTGTAAATGTGTTTACATTAAAAAGTATTGAAACTCTGAAGTGTATAGTCTACCCATCAAGGAAAAAGTTTTTGTAAAATGTCCTTTTTTTGATTCCTATTATGCCCTCCTTTTTATAGTAGATTATCCTCCATTGGAAAGAAATTGTCTGGTAACCCTGCATTCTGTGTTCCAGATTTCATAGATTTGTGTTCTTCCCTAACATTACACTAGAAGTTTACTGACAGGAAAACGCTGGAAGAAAATTTAGAATTCCCTAACAGTATTCCATATACGGGCAACTTTGTATTGTATTCTGCAGGCATAAAATTTCAAAATAATATTTGCTGGCTTATTTCTTCCCCAAGAGCTAGCGTAATTACTTCGAAGTTAATATCAGTGGTGTATTGGGGTAGAACGCAGTGGAACGACATACCCTCACATTTTTTTTAAAAAAAGGGAATGCAATCCGGAGCAATTTTTTGAAATGCATACATTGTAAATTTAATTTATCAGAAGTAAGTATGACCTTGACTACAAAACACTTGTGCGAACGCTTTGATATAACATTAAAAAAACTTTAAAAGCGTACCGAGATTATTTAGGTAATAGTGGTTGTTCAATTCCTATAGATTTGGAAGAATTGATGTCCTGTGTGAAAATAATTGTATGTAGTTCTTCAGGATGCAAATGTTGTTTCAATTGTATGAATTTAATATTGACTATAAGAGGTCATGTATATTGACTATAAGAGGTCATGTCAATTGATCATGTTTCAAGTTTAGTATTTATTAAACTACATGGTCCACCCTTAGACTCGTGGAACCCAAATTCATATGTTATAACTTGGTTACATAGTCACAGATCTGCAGTAGATCCACAAACGAAAGAAAACATGCACAAAAAATTATGTACATGATCCCATGTGGGAATTTTTGTAAAAATAAAATATAAATATTTATAAATAAATAGCAAATTATAATATGTAGTTATTTAAAAATTATTATAATAAAATGTAAAAAGTATTGTTTATATTTATCCATTTTTCATTTAATGATTCCTATATACTTGAAGGATCGGCATACCAGTATTTTTTTATTTAGTGATACACCACTGATTAATATTTACAACTATGGTGAACTCCCCTTTTCATATGCCACCAAAGATTGTGGTATTCATCGCCATACTTACTTTAGATGTCCAAATTGCCATATAATACATGATTCGACAATCTTCAGTAGATCTAGTTTTCGTTTGCAACTTCTATGAATAGCCCTGGAAAAATAGACAGAAATTAGGTGAAGTTTGACAAAAGTTCGCATAGAGATAAAATTTGGTATATATCTTAAGGTCACTATTTCAAAGGAAATACCAAAAGTTCCCATCGATCCCGCGTGTGCTAAAAATTTTATTCAAGATCAAAGGTCACAAAAAACTTTTTCGAAAATATCTCTTCAATGATACGTTTTATCATAAAAATAGCAATAGTGAATTTTATAGATAAAAAATTACCTAGAAAGAGGTTCGTGTGTGTTTTTTAATGGGGCTTTAGGGCTCGCTAACACCAAGTTTATTAGAGCCCTTCCGTATGTGTTTCTTCCCCCGAAGCATCATTTGCGAGCTAGCGCGGTTTAAAAGATTAACACTGCTTTCCCCCAACCATGTGCACAAGTGCAAGAACACGTAGAATTTGCATATGTATGTTTATAGACAAATATCTTTTAGTAAAAAAAGGAATATAGTTCATGAAAGTGATTATAATACATTTCCAAACGATTTCAAAACAAATAAGCTTAAAAAGGAACAACAAAATATAAAGAATAATAAAGAGATTTTTATAAAATATCTGCAAATCAGAACTTTGTAATTTACATTAACAACCCTAATTTTACAATGAAACGTAGTATGGCAATGTTCCGGTTTGTGAATGTTGTATATACACTGCCCCACAAAATGGCGGCGCAGTAAATTCATCGCTCCATAACCTCTATGTTTTAAAATGTATCAGAGTGAAATTTGGGCTGAGGAAGCTCCTGTTTTATCAAGACACTCCCTTATTGGGAGCTATCTGTGCCGGCCCCATCGCTCTGGAACATCCTTAAAGTGAAGAGAAATGCAATTTTCGAGAAAATCGAGCAAAAATACCACACTTCAAAATGTCGGGGAGACCAAATTTCACGTATACAGACTTGTATGCACTCCTGTAGCTGTGATTAAAAAGTCTTTGTCATGTTTCTTTATTCGGAATATGGTGAAACCCGAATTTCTCTTCACTTTAAGGGTGTCCAAGCGCGATGGGGCGACACAGATAGCTCCCAATAAGGGAGTGTCTTGATATTATATAAGAGCTTCCTCACTCCAAATTTCACTCTGATACATTTTAAAACATAGAAGTTATGGAGCGATGAATTTACTGCGCCGCCAATTTTGTGGGGCAGTGTATTTTGTCTTATAGCTGCAGCAATACTACTCTTACGCGATTACATACATTCAATATGAATAGTCACAGATAATTATTTATTATCCAAATACTGAGTACGCCCATCACTTCTTTTATTGCTAGAAACTATGTCTTCATTCGTCGTTCAAATACAACAATTTCACCTTCTGATGAAGGTTACAGACAAATGAAGCAATCTTGTGCCATTTTAAAAAACAACATTACCGTAGAACAAAGAATAATTTCAATAAACGTCCGCTCAGTAAACTCACCTCCGTTCATTGCAAAGAATCGCTCAGAATTACCCAACCAAATTTAATTTTAGATTGTTCGCGTCCCTTAGCTAGTACATCAGGGCCTGACTTGTCCACGTGAAGAATATACTATTGTTCAAAATGGTTTATTGGGAGGGGTAGTTCCCAATGGTGTCAACAAGCCGTTCTTCTAAAGAAGAGTCGGAAATGCGCTTCTCGTAATATTGAGAAACGTCTTCCGAGGATGATACGCAGACAGACATACAAGCTGGAACAGTTATCCTTCACGATTCTTATTTTTTAGTTTATCTTCTTTGCAGTAAATGGTTCGGAAATGTATTAAAATCGCAAGAAAAAATGGAAAAAGGAGATGATGAAAATGCTTTTTTCTATGGAATTTGGAAATGATTAATTCTAAAATATTTTAATGTAAATTAACAAAAATGAACATTATTTTGATCCGAAGAGACCTAGGATTATTCCTCCAGGGGACACCACGATAAAAAATATGTGTCGACTTCTCTACGTCGTGTGTGGCGTGGAAAGAAGTACGATTATTGAATAATTTTAATGTTAATTTCACACCAGAACCAACACTTACCAGACTCACGGGATGCAAATTACGTGACAGAACGAAACATTGCCATGCTACGTTATTTCACTGTAAAACTCGGATTTGCATAAATTAAAAAGTTCTCATGTGCAGATATTTTATAGAAATTTATTTCTTATTCTTTATACTTTTTTGTTCCTTTTTAAGCTTATTCTGTTTTGAAATAGTTTGTTTCGAAATGTATTATAATCACAATCATCAACAATATTATATATGCACATTCTAAAAATTAATAATTAATTGCAAAACAAAGTTTTCTTGATATTTACAATACCACTACTACAACTATGCACCTAAATTAGAAAAGAAAAAAGCGTATTCACTTTGCGGAGTGTAAGTCCGCATGCGTGTACTCGCATTAGTACGCAATGTGGGGGCTACGCAGTATTAATCGTTTTTAAAACCGCGCTAGCTGGTAAATGATGCTTCGGAGGAAAACACCTGCGAACATTTTTTGCAGGTAATTGTTTAATCTACAAAATTCATAATAGCAATTTTTATTATTATTTTACAGAAAATAATAAAAACACACAAATTTGAACTTTAATATATTCTAATCTGACGCTTGCCTTGACGTCAAGCTAGCCCCAAGTAATTACAAAATAAATGGTTTTAATAAAATAAATGCATTGTAATTGAAAAACATATTAAAATGAAGAGACTCGCGTAGCGCAAATCAAGAATGGCCTAGAGCACACGCGTCCTCCTAATGGGATCCGTCAGCAGTTCCCAGCTGTTATTACTTTCTCTTATACGTGGTATAGAAAAAGTATTGTAATCGCGAAAAAATTCGATCATGAGATTTCGACGGAAATGTTCGATTTTGGGTGTCCTTCAACGGCCACCACGGGGTCGATATGTTTCGTCAAAATGGATATTGTCGATCCTTCAATATAAAATGACTCAATAAGGATCCTCACATAATAAATAAATATTTTCCTTCATTATTTTAGCTAAGACTAACTTCAGCAATGACGAATTTTGCAAGAGCATGTGAGATTACTACGGTAGTTGAATTTGACCGAGGAAAATAATACTCGGAAAAACCCTCCAAGACAAATTATTATGAGTTTCTGAAATTATTGACTCCAAATTTAATAGATACAACTCGCTAATTTAAGAAGAAAATGGAAAGAACTTACCTCTTAATATACGAATTCACACACACACACATTCATATACTGCATGTTGAACTAGTCAAACGAACTTTATAAACTCCGTATTCAGGTGCTTTTTTTGTTATTCTCAGGTGTGATAAAGTGTAGAAGAAGATCATCATTTATATTTTCTGAGAGCATAGTGGTAAAATATTACAATTTGTTTTAAGTATCTCTTTTAAATTTCTGTAGGTATCCAATTCTCATTGTTGTAGTTCTCTTTGAAATATTTGCTAGAAATTTGTCTCCACAGAATAAGCGAGCTTAAAAACTTCAATAGTATGAACTAAAATTCTTTTTTTGTAATAATTAATTATCTCTTCAGAAACACCCGTTTTTATTTGTAGTTGTCGGCTTTATTGTTCTGCATTTGTTGTAAGTTATTAACCAAATCACAACAAATGATACCATTGCTTTCCTTAATGCATTCAAAGCTGACCACCAGAAGACTTACAAACACTTAGTGTAATATATCAATGCTCAAACCAATGCACTGGAGGAGGTCAATAACTCCACAAACGACAATTGGACCACAGTTAGAAATTTTAGCTGTCTTTCCAAGTGGTTTGACCCATCCACCATCCCATCTCTTCACACAAAACAGGTTTAGTATGTTTGAGGACATGTTCCCCTTCCCCTTCTACCCAAACACTTCCACTTCTTTTACCCCATCCTATTCCGCACCCAAACCCGGTAACCCTCCTCACAAACCTTGCAATGGTCAGCACAACCGTCCAAAAACATGTAAAATTCCAGCAGTAGCCCAGCATAATTAAAGATAACAATTCCATGCAAAAATCTAGCGTTCTTAGCTGGTTCTTATAGCCGCCAAATGTCCTCCATTATGTGTGGAATTCCTCCCAGCCAGTTCTCTGTTTCTGGTTTCTTCAAGTCAAACGCTCTGAAATTATCAGAGAACTGGATACTCACACGAAAACACCCACAGAGCGGCACACTGTATAACGCAATGAGTGTTGGCGGTCGAAAACTTTGCTGAAATTGTGAAGAAATAAAACTTGATTGTACTTAGCATGGGAGGCCTCCAAATCTTTGTGAGTAGGAACAGTACTGCAAAGGAGGAAGAAATCAAGTTGTAGATGCAGCTTGGACAATTTTCCTTGAGACGCTGAAGGGGAGATGTGAGCAGGAGAGCTGATGAATAAGTTCCGCTACAGAAAACAATAGGTGACGACAGCAATGTTGTCATGTGAAAGGATGATCTGACCACGTGGGCTGTCAGAGAGTAGCCTGTGGCACCGTTGCATGACGTCGACCGTAGAGGGTCATAAAAAGTTCTCGGCGATGTCGCATCGGGAGCAGACGCTCACGAAACCACTGGGACGTGGACTCTAGTTAATAAAACTACGGTGGCAGGGAGGTGAAATGAACTACTGCAAGTAATAATTATTTGTAAGAAGAATAACATTTATCTGGGAGGTCAATTAACCGCAGTAAACATTTGCAAAAACTCAAAAAGACCTCCCATTGCACTAACATAATTTCTAGCCTGCATCCACGCTACAGCATGCCACACCTGAACAATAAAATTAAGAACGCAAACATCGCTCTAAGACATTAGCTGGCCGTAAACATCACATCTGTTGATCTGCAACCCCACCTTTCTCTAAAGGACCTCACTCGGCACGGCTTACACCTAAGACCGTCTGGGAAACAACGCTTCGTTTCTTTCTTAGCTACATACCTTTTTTCACATCTTCCACTAGTCCTTTCTCCCCCATCAAAATCACCATTCACCTCTACTGCTACCTCGTCACTTCCTTCATCTATCGCCACTCCCGTTTCTTCTCCCGTCCCTGACCCATCTCTACCCCTTATGACTCCTCTCGTCCAAATCTGTTTCATCTGCTCCGTCCACGCTTCCTTCCACCCCCAAACACGGTTGTAACTTGCGGTCGAAAGTTCGATGTGATGCTCGAAGAAAACAAGTTAATTCAAATTCTCCTCAATCATCTCAACTCAATTGCATCCCCCGAGAAAATAAAATAAATATCTTTCATCAGTATGTTAAGCCCTGACAGTAGTGACAGATATTGAAATTATTTTACTTGATATACCATTCCATTTGTTATACCTAACAGAGCATTGGCTTTCTGATAATGACATCAACAGTACTTTTAATCCTAACTATTCTTTAGAAAGCTTTTACTGTCGAAAACATTTCAAAGAAATAATTCTCTCGACGGTCCTTGTATCTACGTTAGAAATGACATTTCATCTTCTCCACTGTTGAGTTATGAGAAATTCTGCTTGGATGGCACTTTCGAACTCTCTGCAGTTCACTTGACAGACAAAGGCTTTGTTGTTTTGCGTATTTATGAACCTCCACAATTATATCTTGAAATATTTTTTCTGAATTTTGACATTGTTTTGAAATTCTTGTTGTCTAACCCGTGAAGTATACGAAATCTAATGTCATTTGTGGCGACTTAGATATCGCTTTCTTCAGTGAGTAGGATTCCGAGCACAATTCCAAGAATTAATTCAAGAATTTAAGCAGCTCCTGCTATCTTGTTACTACAGTCGGCCCCACTCACCTCTTTGGTTCATCTCAAACATTGCTAGACCAGATAATTGTGAACTGTTGACTCTCATATACTTTTCAAGTACTCAGCTCGGGAGACTGCAATCACTTTGCGCACACAATTGACGATTAATACAATCACAATATTGGCGAATAAAGGTAAATTAAAACCACTTAAAATCCTCTACGAGCTTTCCATTAAGTTTAACCAAAACAATGTATCCATTTTTACAAATTTTTTACATCAGAAAACTTGGGACGACATGTGTTAATTGTGAAAACATGTACGATAAATTCGATGTATTTCTTTTTTAATATTCTTGCAACTCTAGTATTACAACTCTAGCTTGCCCATAAAACGCAAGTTCGTTAAAATAAACAATCTCAGGAGATGGATAGCCCAAGGGATAATAATTTCTTCCAAAAACGAACGTCATTTTTATTATCTCTCAAAACTTAACAAACCACCCGAATTTCATGATTATTTCCGGAAATATTAATCCATTCTTAGATAAGTGGCTTATGGAGCTAAAATATTGTAAAATGTCAGGCAGATACGAAAATCAAACAACGGGACCAAAACCGTGTGGAATATTGTAAAAAATTAAAAATCGCGTACGAAAAGAAGAAAGCTACAGAATGTGCCAGCGTTGCTTGCGCGCTAATATCGCCAAAACCAGCAATGTAAGCGCCCGCTTCCTCGGTTCAGAGCTTACCGATCAGAGGTGACCTCCCCCTACCGCCTCCCTATGGCGCGCCACCGCTTCCCATCCCGACCGGGGTCTTATAAACGGCGGTGCCGATAACAGCAGGCAGAGAGCAACAGCAGAATGTCTCTGGAACTAGGAGCGACGCTTCGATAGGGCATTGTATGACGAGCACGCGTATCTACGAAAACTCTTTGTATTTATTACGACTGTACTAAAGTGATATAAGTTGTATGAAACATACATAGTTTGATTTGTTACAATTTGGACTAACACTGCTCATCTCCATTTCCGTCTTGCATTTTTTTTATTCGTATTGATCTCCATGTTTTTTTCCGTCTTCCCTGTAACGCATGTCATTGCAATACTCTCTGCTCTTTGAACTTTTTTTATTCCCCTCGTGTTTATACACCTCTAAGCTGACGTATCTGATATTATCGCGACTTCTGGTATCTGGTATTGTCCTTGCCTCAAGAAGGCGTAAGCTCATCTAGATTTTGCTAGTTTGTTTGTCTTTTTAAGAATATCTGTGATTTATCCCACTTGAGTCATATAATTAACGTATTGACAATACCTTTTCTCTGTTGCAATCAGTAACTTCTTTTCCTTCGGCAAAAATATTCCTTCTTCTTTAAAAAACTGAAGATATCTACTCTTTTCCTGTCCATATATCTCACACTCCGAGAGAATATGTTCGCTATTTTCTGTTCCTGTTCCACTCATACATACTACAGTCTCTATCCATCTTATTCTCATTAAATAATCTTCAAAATCACCATGATCCGTTAAAAATTGTATCACACAATTATTAGTTTCAAAAAGTCGGACTAAATCGCACATCAAGCATATTCACAAGTTTTTCTTCTGTTTTCACTGTTTGACCATATTGTCTGTCACCCTTTTAGCAGTTCATCATATAATCTCCTCTTCCAATTCTTTTCTTCATATTTCATTTCGTTTCCATTAACTATCAGGTTTTTGTGCTTATTCATGAGTTGACAAAACTGAAGCTTTTGTGCATTCGATCCGATGGCAATATACGATTTATTATATTTAATGCTTCTCCATTAACTGTTCTGTTGTTCGCAAAAAGCAATAGCGTTGCAATCTCGCAAGCTTCCTTTTCACCGTAGCTAGCACCTATGTATGTCCCTATATCTGTAGTCCATAAATAAGCATTGGCCTTATTGATCCCCGCAGCTTATTGGTCCCATACAACTGCAGTATTTGATACTGTCATATTTGGTAGTGTGTCAATCCTACTGGCAACTAGTAATAAAACCGTTTTGCTTTCTATATCTTTTCATTAATATTTCAATAAATTACAGTTTCTCAGCTATTACTTTTCCTAAATATTTATGTGTGCGTACTTCGTGTACTTTTCGTCCATCCAGCTTAACCATAAGGTCACGTCTATTTCTCGTTGATAATCTCAATTACATTGCCTTAGATATTTCTGGCGAAAATTGTAAATGCAGTTTAGTACTACTTCTTTCCAAATTATCTATTCCTTTCCTGCAATTTATCTCTAACTCTCGGTGACTCTCCCCTTCTATCTCCACTACCAAGTCGTCCGCATACGCTATGGCCAGTATATTTTTCTGCCGCTAATTCACCAACAGACTATTCATCACTATATTCATCACATGGTTCCAGTGTATAGATTTTTGAAGTTTAGTGATACCGTATTGTATAGCTGTACACTTGCATTATTGTTACTTTTTTGAGTAAGAGTTGATGTTATCTGTGGTTGATGAATATTTGTGGTCTGTCTAGTGTTGTAAATATGAACAGTCGAAATAAACCTGTAGAATGGTCCTGTTGCGACTTTAGTTACAAGAAGCAACGTAGGTCACATGAAGAGTATGTGAACTCAACTCTCTTTTGCAAATGAGTGACATTTCTCTGTGGATAATCTCCTGAAATCTCTTAGGTTTATTCCAAAATCACTGATAATTTTGTTGATAAACAAGCCTTAAGTCATCAAGAAGTGCACAGGAACTTTATCCTGTTTCCTCGCCAGAACAATTAAAAATAGTCTTACGTTCTGATATCCTTTAGTATCAAGTCAAATCACCAAGATGCTAGCGCGCGGACCGTCACCCGTCGACGCCGCTACAAGTATGCTTTCAATTGCAGAGATTTATTCTCTCGCCCCACTTCTCAACGGATTCAGACACCGACAACGTCTCTCCAAATCCTCACTCGAGGCACCACGCATGTCTCTTCACAAGTCTGCCCACGAGACGGTGTTATGGTCAAGTATCCTCGCGCTCATCTGGAGCCATGCTTGCGACCATAATCCGTTAGCTACAACGTGCAGCCGACCCTTCAACACCAATTGAACTTCAATCCAAATCATCAAATCAACATCAATCCAACGCCGTCTAGGTTGAACCACGAAGCATTTGAAGAATCTAGTCATCGCTGCACCTCAATCAGACTTCGAGCACTTTGTTTTGTATTATTCGAATTCCTAATTTTAATGGTTATTTTACTAGTTGAAATTTGATGTTATACAAATATTTTGTTGGCATTTCTACCCCTCAACTCCCATCTCATCGACCTTCACATTTTTTGCTGTATCTATCACAACACTCAAACGTACGTAAATTCTCCTTTAATTTCTGTGCAGGCCCCTTGTCTAGTAGACCCTATTTTACGAAATTTTATGTTTCATAAATGTTTACACATGGCAGTGGTAGTATTTTCGACTTTTCAAATAATGATTTACATGAAGATTATTAGAATTAGTAATTGTTCGTATTATTCTTTTCTGGAACCTAACGGTTTGTTTTGTTTCTGGTGCTTTAATATAGGGTGGACATTTGCACAGTATACTGTTCAAAGAGTATCTATTGTGCAATTTGCTGTTACCCTGATGGCACCATTTGTTGTGGTGAGTTTCGTATTCAGTGTTTCTGGGTTTCAGTTCCATTTCATGTTATCTCGTATAGTGAATTCCAGAAACTGTGTTATTTGTTTAAAGATGAGGTTGTTACCATTAAATTCTACGTTAGGTGTGTGGTGCTCCCTTGAATGACGATTATGGAATGAAAATTTGCAAGTTTTATCAATGTTTATAATAAGTTTATTTTGTTGGAACCATTGGATTAGGGTGAAGATAGTGGATTTGGTAGAGTTAAGTACGTTTAAACAGTTTTGGCACGGAGAAATGCTTGTGTCAACGGCTAAAATATAATTTTTGTGGTTTTTCATAACGGATGAGACGTCAGTAATATGTAGAAGGAATAGCATGAGTCGCAATGGGTAGCCATATTACATCAAATACTTATGTGAGATCTAAGAATAATCCAACAGGGATTTATTTCTACTCGAGTGCAGTAGTAAAAATTGCCATTGCGTGGCCATCTGTCATCGCTCCTCGACGGACATTCATTTGTTCACTCCTGGATGGATACATCGCGACTGCCACCTGCCAGTGGCATCCCATCCCGCATTGGTCGGGGTACGTGATCCGGCGGAACCTGAGAGCCTCGAGGAATGATCTGCTTTATTTTGATTAAAGTTAATATAATCATAATGGAAGTTGATGTAAGAAAATACAAATTTTGCTAAAATTAAGGGATTATTCTTTCTTCAGATTCCTTGTCTTAATATAAAAAGTACAACAATATTATGAGTCAAAAAGTGAACATGGTGATAGCCGCGCTATCGTACATTCACGATTGTGAATAGTAGTACATGGAACTCATTTTTCAATATATTATTGACAATATGATCTTTGACGGCGATGTCGCCAAAATTCCAAGCAATAGAATTAGGCGTAGCGTCTGAGAGCACAGAAATCACAATTTGTTCATGTGCCAGAATTACAGGCAAAACAAAAATTAGATACATGAATATGAAAAATGCAAGAACAAATGGAAACGAAACTTTTTACAAAAAATGATACTGCATTCTCGGTTGCATGATCAAGTTTGAAATAGTGTAGAAATTGGCACCACTGGAGATGAGGAGGGCAGCCAAGATCTTGACATTATGTTGCGAAGGAAGAAAATGGCTGATCCTGATTTCCAGGTTTGCGTCATCTTGACGAGCGGGTAATTTGCGTTAGCCATAGGAACGACCCACCCGAACATGCCGGCCAGTGTTAAACGAAATTGTCGATTGTTCCACCAAGAGATTGGGAACGTTTTCAGTGCATGTAGATAACGAGGATTGGGTGTGCAGATCTTTAGGGCTAGATCAATTTCGAGCCCGAGATATGTCATTTGTTGTCAATGGGTACAAAATAGATTTATTTACATTAATATTAAAGTTCTCATGTCACACATTTACTGCCTCATTAAGAATGGATAACGAGCTGATAATTAAAATATCATAATAAACGAATGATTGTACCAAAGGCAACAATTCTTTCATGGCGGTGCGCATGCCGATTTGTATGAATAACGGGACGAGCGTCCAGCCCATAGGAAGACGATGAAAACGATAATATATATTGTGGCAAATAACGCCGGAAAAGTTAGATAAGTATTCGGAAAGAGGGATATGATAAAATCCATCGATAAGGTCAATTTTAATGGCGTACATACCGAATGGGATTGTCTGTAGCACTATTTGATGCGACAGCAATTGCACTGGAGGTTAATCACTGTAATATGGAGTCCAAGGGGAGCAATCATGGATAACATAAGTCGATTGCTCGTTCTTGGGGACGGCATAAAGTCGAAAACGTTTTGCGACAGTCTTGCTCTCTTGAAGTATGCCGGTTTGGCAAATTGTGGAGCACACGGAACTCTACTTCTTTGGCAGTCACACGAAATCGACGAGGAACACTAGCAGGAGGCACGTGGTTATTACCATTAAATATTGAGTGACTTACTTTTGGAGTTTTTGTTGCGGTGAATGATGTGGGAAGATCAAAAGAGGGAATTTCGGCTCTGAGACGACGGGGAGCAGGGGGTTGAATGCTGCCATCTTGCTCTTGTTCTGGTGGTTCGCCGCGTCCTTCCTAGGGATCCGGATATTGTTATGGTGGGTTCTAAGCTGACAGTTCTGCAAGGATTGGTCGCCAGAAGTTCCAGTCGGTGGGTAGTGGTTCAGGTTCATCGATATCTCACTACTAGAGACCTTCATCGTTGATTTGCTGTAATGTATCTGCCGTTTCGTCGGTGTCGAACTGTACTAGGCATCTAGTACTTGGTATCAGTCCTGGGGAGGATCGGACGCAGAGCGCAAGCGCGCCTTCCGTCTGCCCAATCTTTTTGCTATCTTTTCATACGTACCTGATATCCTGAGAATTTTTTAGTCGTTTCTCGCTTAGTTACCGGAGCTGTTGAAGTTGTGCCATGCCTTCGAACGGAACCACGGCCCCCTCGCATCGTTTTGAAGGAGATCTGTGGTTTTGGTGGAGGCGCCGTAACTTCGATTCCAAAATGTTGGACGCCCTCGCCTGCATTGTAGGATGCCACTGTCCATCCATGCTTGAGCCATAGTGCGCGTGCGTTGCCTTACGTTTTCATAATGATCCGTAGACTGTTGATAAAGGCAGTTCCGGAGCATGTCGAGGTAGAGACACTCTAGCAGGTCCCGACGAGAAAGTGTTTGATTATTTGCATTAGAGGCCAAGAATTCCAGCGTAGCTTCAAAGTCCCATGTTGAAGACGGTTGTGGCGCTGCGCGGGCCTCTTTCTCCCTGTAGGTGGGTAAAGTTGTTGCTATCACTTTTGCAAATCTTTGAGTATCCACATTATAACGCGGGATAAATCTAGGATGAGTAAAACTGACTTCGCTGCCGACAATGGAGCGGTGCCCGGGAATGTTTCATTTCATGTAGCCACCAATGGCCGTTGGATGATAATAGATGGATTCTCAAAGGCCATTTTTACTAGAGTACAATCAAAATTTAATTGAGGAAAGCAAATAGAGCAGTTTCGTGAGACCTTTTTACTCTAAATCTATGTTGTAAGTCTGTAATAATTTTGTTGTGTTAATAAGCTCTTTAATCTGTTATTCAATTGTTTCTTTCAATTTTTCTAGGATATTTGAGAAACCTGTGCGAAGTGATATACGCATATAGTTTATTGTATTATGTTTGTCCCTTTTTTGTGAAATGGTTTTATGATAGCAGATATTTTGGAAAATTTTGGGAAAATACCTTCAGTAAAGGAGAAGTAATAAATTTATAAGTGAATGGGTGGTTTAAGTACATTGTTATTTTTTTAATGATTGTGTTTGGTATATCATTAATTCCGGAGGAAGTTTTGTTTTTTATTTGAGTAATTATTTGAAGGGCTTGTTCCTCCGTGATTTTCCTAATATACATTGCTTGTGCTACATGAACATCATTTGGTAGTGGTAGAGATTGCTGTGAGTTTGTTATGCATATTTTTAGTTGGTTGGTTCTGCTTGTGAAACGCTGGTTAAGTGTATAAGCAACTTTGATGGGGTCAACTACTTTATTATTCTATATGTTGTTGTTTCCGGGTGACTTGTGAAGTGGTTTCCTTAACAATATTCCATATATCTTTAATACTGTTCACAGTGAATTTCGCAGTTTCGAGCCCATAGGTTGTAACAGGCAAGATACACATGTTGTAGACTAGGATGTGGGTATCTTTTTGTCTCTGATCATGTAACTGAGCTAACAAAAGGCTGCCCAAGATAGGCCAATCATTGTGTTTTAATCCTTCTAGTGATCTCTGTTGTTAATTTTCCTGCTGTAGCATGTTAAAATGTTGCAAGAGGTGTTTCTCGGAGATGGGTCGGACTGGGAATAAATGTTGGATCTGGCGTCCAGAGAACATTGGCGTTTAAACTCTGAATTACTCGGCGGCGAATTTTCGTCTTATATAAACTGTGTCACAAAGTTAGGGAAGTTGTTAGAAGTTTCACGGGAGTAGGTGGTTGCAACCAGGGATGCGCGTAAGCACACCCATGTTTTATTCTACCATTTTTACTTTCTCATATACGTAGTATATAGAACGTTTTGTAATCGTGAAAAAATTCAAAAGCGAGTTCGACGGAAATATCCGTTGTGGTTATCCCTGATTCTTATACTCGAGATAAATGTTCACGTCTTCACCGAAAAACTCATAAAGACCAATTATCCCTAGCTCTCCTCCGTTCTTCTCACGAAATAAATTTCCCTAAACTCCATCCCTATAACCAATCAGGAGATGTTTTTTCACGCAGCCTTGAGCTCTTTCCGAATCATATCACACTCAAACCATTCTGCGTTCTTCTTTATGCTGCGCACTGAGTGAATACAATGCAAACACAAATACAATACAAATCTTCGAAGTCAAATATCTTCGTCACCCTGGGAAAATAGGCAAGTCATGCGGTTCTACTTCACTAGATGACGCGACTGAGATATATTTGCTCGTGCTTTCTTAGATATTTTAGCCATCCCGTGGTATTTAAGTGGATTACTTTGTCTTTCTATCTACCACGTTTCTACTTCATTTGATTAAAATGATGATATTCTTCGTATTATCAGAATATGTATAGAAACCTAAAAATTTGAAAATTGGCAGGTAGGTTCCTTTTAGGGTGTAAGCGTTCACTAAGAAAGGATTTTGCAAAAAACACCCCTAACAGGGTGAAAAGGGGGTTGGAATGTTTCATGTATGGATCCCACCAAAACTCTTAAAGTATTTGGAGCGATTTCAACCAAACTTGATACATTGATGACTGACTATCGGACAACAAACACTGTGGGGGTATATCATTCCTGGCACCCCCAAGGGAGGAGGTGGGAATAGGGTGGCATGTAGAAATAAAGGGAAAATCTGATATTAGTTTCAAAACCATACTTTTCGGCGCCGTTGAGAAGGATAAGGGCGACCCCAATGTTTTGTAATTTCACAATAAATCCACATTAGATATAATATAGCTCTAGCACCCTTGGGTTAGGGATGGGAACGAGAAACAGGTAAAAATAATTTGAAAAAACGATTTTTATGATGAATAAATCATTTTTGGGACCGCTAAAATGAAGTGGCACCCTCATTACCACAAAAGCACCTAATTACTCCCTATAAGGAGTAAACATCCTTTATGTTGGTGTGGGAAGGAGTGAAATGTAAATATAATCGAAAGTGCCCGATATTCGTGTTTACATCGTAGTTTTTGTGGCCCCTGAAATTAGTAGTGACATTTACAAAGTCCACAATCGGTTCGTATGATACCCAGCACCCCTAAGGAAAGGGATACTATGTATAAATAATCGATGTTAGATATGAGTGACGAGTACACAGTTTTCGGCAATGCTGAGTAGATAGTGAAATCCCGAAATCATGCATGTATAAATGTAGCCCTCGAGTGGCTAGACTAGCACCTCTTAGTGCGGGGAGTTGGAAATGAGTGTATGGACAAAAAATTAATTTAAACTAAAAGACAGACAATACCACACAATGTTTGATTATACACGCACAAGAACGGAGATTCATAATTACTTAAATAATGAGCCGGAGCAGGCTAACGGCACCTCCGCTACCTTGAGAATTATTATCCGATTTTATGCAGTAATTATTGAGAAGGACGTTTGTGGGAAGAAATGGAACCTGTTATTGACCTGACATTATAAAAAAGAATTAAAGGGGTTCATATTAGTGCACTAAATTTATTCATATAGTGAAAACAGATTGGGGAGAAAAGAGAACATAAGAAGGGATTAGAATTTAAAGAGAAGGTAGTTAAAACAAAGATAGTTACATCAAAGAGACATTTGTGGAGAGAACATTTGTATAAACGCCGTGGGGAGTTCCTTATTTAGTGTAGATGGGGTGAAGCGATGAAACAATATGGGAAATGATAGTGAAGGCAGGGCAATGCACAAATGGATGGCGTGAAACTAGAGGAAGTAACCTGTACTTAAGTGAATATTTTAAGAAACGGAAAAACAGATATCGGGAAAAGAGATAGTGAAGGACGAGATGGAATCAGTTACCGAACAGGAAGTTGAAAAGTCAACTCTGCGATTCCGTATCAACAAATCACTAGGATATGATAGCATTACGCACGAAATGGCAAAAAGAGAATAGTGTAATTAAAAGGGAGTTGACAAGTTCGTACAATAGATGTTTTAAATTTTGGAACAATGTGCTAGAAAATAATTTTTGAGAGGTAGGAATAGGCTAGGGTCACAACCCAGTTCGTACAAGCCAATATCACTATTACCAACATCTGGAAAAGTTTTTTAAAGAATATTAAGAGACAGAATAGAGACATACTTTGGAAAAGAAAGGAAGTATGAACAAGATAAATAAATTTTATAAATAAATTTATTGTAAATAAATTTATTGTCAAAAAACAGTACAAACTGCGTATGACCACGTGGAGGGAAAAAAACTAATTTACTCTCCGGAAGCAATCAAGGGACCATCCCATCAATTCCGATCAAGGGCCCTAAGGCAGAGGCGGATTCAAAAAATTCAGCAAAAATTCCTAGATAAGATAAAAAGTTAGCTGCGAGTTATAATACTAATAGAATGTCAATATGTTTGTAATTTTAAGCAAAAAATTACATGTAAGTTATTTTTTTTTGTGGGGCTTTAACGAGTATAGTGCTTAAAAATTGAAATAACACTAAATTCACGATTTATTGTTACAATAGACCCGCCCCTAGACAAAGCCTAGAGAACCTGTATGATAAATCCGCCTCTACCCGAAGGAAAACCGGAGAAAAACCCGGGCCAGGATGGGGCTACAGAATTTATGTACACAAACGTGCCAATGTTGAGTACACATAAAACTAAATTAATATGAGCCATAAGACAACACAATCATGCAAGAAAATAGTTTTTGAAATTGTTATAAGTTGTTTAAAAAGTACTACAGCAATGGCGTGATAAAGCACAAGACGAATTTAACTTTTGTTAAAATCAATAAATTCTTTTACAGTGTAGAAGCACTGGTGCAGGAGGTAGTTTTTAACCGCGGATTTGAAGATATTCAATTTCATAATATCTTTTATATTCTTGGGCAGGGAATTATATAGAACGATTCCCGAATGGTATGGTCCCTTTTGGCAAAGAGTGGTTGACACTCTAGGGCGATGAATATTACTACTATTGCGTGTATAGTGTTCGTGAACGAGACTGTTTCGTATAAAGCAAGGGTGGCACTTCAGTAATTCGGACTTAACAAACACGACTGTTTCATAAATATAAATGCAGGGAAGTGTTAATATATTTAATTCCTTGAATAAAGGTTTACAAGAGTTTCGGGGGTGAGATTTACAAATTATCCGAACTATCCTCTTCTGAATTCTGAAAGTTTGAATACTCTGACCGGAATTACCCCAGAAGGTAATGCCGTAACGTAAATGGGAGTAAACGTTTGCAAAATATACGCAACGGGAAATACGTGGACTAACTGCGTTAACTAAGATTCGGAATGCGTAACACAATTTGCTTAATTGGGAATTAAGATTGTCAATGTGACAATTCCATTTGAGGTTGTCTTGAATATGGAGACCTAAGAATTTTGTATTTGTAACAGTTTTTAATTGTGTTCCGTTTAAAGAAAGAGAAACCTGGGGTAAAGATTTTGTGATACTATTGTGAAATGACATAGACACTGTTTTGTCAGTGTTTACAATGAGACGATTTGCATGGAACCAAGTCGAAAGGTTAGACAAAACTTTTTGAGCATTGGCGTGTTTACATAGTAAATTAGTGTCATCAGCAAAAAGAACCATTTTGCAATCTGATGTGGATGATGACATGTCGTTCACATACAATAAAAAGAGTATAGGGCCGAGAATTGATCCTTGGGGTACTCCGCAAGTAAGTGGCTTTGTTTCTGAAAGACAACGCTCAAGTATTTTATTTTTAGTATAGGATATTTCTACTTGTTGATATCTATCTTTTAAATAAGAAGTTAGCCATTGATGTGGAAGTCCACGAATGCCTAAAGAATGCAATTTGGTAAGGAGAATTCCGTGATCGATGACATCGAATGCTTTGGATAAGTCAAGAAAAACACCCTGAGGATTTTCTCCACTGTCTAGAGATGTGGTAACATCGTTTAAGAAGGAAAATATGGCGCTTGTAGTGGAAAAGGATTTCCTAAAACCGTGTTGATCGTCAGAGAGAATGTTATATTTTGATAAAAAATCTAGAAGACGCTTATAGAACAATTTTTCTAGGATTTTTGAGAAAGTGGGTAGTAGAGATATTGGTCGGTAATTTCCAATATTAAGTTTGTTTCCTTTCTTGTGTAAAGGTTTCACTTTAGCTCTCTTAAATATATTGGGAAACACCCCTTCCGATAAAGAACTATTAAAAATATTAACGAGTGGATTTAATATAGCGTGGGACGAAGATTTAACAATAAACTCAGGTATATCATCTATGCCTCGTGAAAATTTGTACGTGAAAGATACAGATTTGTTTCGAGAAAGATACAGATTTGTTTCGAGAAAGGCTAGAGTACACAGAATGCCTTACAGTATCTACTAGAAAAAAGACTCGCGTAACAAAATATTTGCATGTTTATATCTCGATTTAAAACGCGTCCTTCATAACGCAGAATAGGATTTGATAATACAAAAACTAAAAGAGAAAAGTTTACTGGCAAATTTACTAAACATAGTCCAGGCGTACTTTGAAAATAGAGAAATAACATTGGAAATAGGAGGCGAAACAATAATATTTGATGTGACAATGGGGAGTCCACAAGGTTCATTCAGTTGCCCTGTAAACTGGAACCTGATAATGGACAGAATATTATGGAGGCTAGAACAAAAGGAAGTTGAATGTTTGGCATAGGCGGATGATTTGATTCTGATAGCATTCATTGATTTAAGAAGGAAACTTCATGAAGAGACACAAAGGTCATTAAATTTTTGTGTCATTATGTGGAAAAGGAATAAGTTAGAGCTAGTTGTTCCAGGAAAAGAGCAATGTGGCATGGACACTAAACAAAACCTAGAAGAAATGTTTTTGTGCAAATTGATGGCAAAAAGAAAAAAACATAGCGGAAAGACATTGTTACCTGGGCTTCATAAACGATGAGAGATTAATTTTCGGAGAACATCTCAAATATATGAGTCAAGAAGATCCACTTTAGCATGATAAGGTTAGGGAATACGCACTTTAAATATTCTCAAAGACTTCCGCTACCGGCACGAACCGGATAGCCCAGCAACATATACAATTTAATATAAGGAAGCAGGATGTACGCATATTATATGTCGGAGCTATAAGGCAAACAATAAGCTATGAGTGCGCAATACGGGATCATTGAATTACTTGAGTGCATTTTGAAAGAAGATGGCGTGAGTTAGAGCGGAGATGTCTAATAGAAGTTGTAGGTTGTTAAAAAGCCTCGTCAGTAGAGCTCCTAACAGAAGCTACCATGACTAGGCAGTAAACGTCCAATCAGGGGTAATGCCAGTTCAATACAGGGTTGGCAGTATTGTTATTCTTATGAATAAGGATGAAAAATTGAAAAAATCATTCGTTATTCTTCGTAGAAAAATAACGAATAAAAATTTATTATTTTATTCGACAAAATTTAAATGAGAAATAAAAATTCATTCCTTTATTTGACAAATTTTAAATGACGAAAAACATGTTATTCTTTCATTCGACGTACATAAATGACGAAAAAAAAGTTATTCTTTTATTCGAGAAACTTTGAATGACGTACAGAATGTTATTTTTTATATTCCTTTAAATTTAAATGACGAGTAACGGTATTCGTTCGACATACACAAATAAAGACTAAAAAGTCATTTGTTTATTCGACAAACCTTAAATGACGAATAACAAGTTAATTTTGTATTCGTCTAAATTTGAATGACGAATAAAAAGATATTCTTTCATTGACGTAAGTAAATGAATAAAATTCTATTCTTTTATTCGAGCAATACTGATTGACGAATATCAAGTTATTTTTTTATTTGACCCATAAAAAATTATGATTTATTCTTTCATTCTAAAAAAATAAAAAGATAATTTAAATTATCTAAATATTATATATTTATATTATTTTATAATTATAATTATATAATTTAAACAGTCGATAAAAACGTGAACAAAACATTATATTTATATATATAAATAAATAAAATTTTGCAAAACACTGTGGTTTGAGCCCATTCCCTTACCAAATCTCTTGAAATGATATAAAACTCCGACTCATCTATTACATATTTGAACAACAGGATAAACGTGAAAAATGTGGTTTTAACTGGAGAAGAAATTCACACATAGACTAAAAAATTCACTTTTCAGTGATTTCGTCTAATTTCGTAAAACCTTAGATATCGTATATAGAGTGTAGGCCAAAGGTTAACCAATTTCTTAGGGGGGCAATTTTTTCTATTCTCCTATGAGTTGACCTACCATTTTGTTACATGTCATCATATCCTCGAACGTAGTTGCATTCTATCGGTATTTTGAGAAATGGCATGTGTAGGAGGTACGGTGTGCAAACTACTAATCGTTTTGAGGTGTAATGTTGTCTGTTGTAAATTTCTCATTGTAATATTACGTCCAAATATGCATTATCGAATGCTCCTCTCATTTCTATAAATATTATATTCTCTTTCGTGTTTTCAAATCATCTAACAGTCGAAGAACAGCATACTCTGTGCCCTTCTCTTTCTTATTTAGTAATATATAATATCCAACTTTCCTTACTGTTCCAAATAAACTATTAGCCTTCTTTAGCCAAATAAACTATTAGATTTATTTATCAAATATCTTCCACTTGGAGGGCATCAGACTCTGGTTTGCTTGGGTGTCTTGTTATAACTTTCGTTCATGATATTTCTCTCAGAATGACCATATATCTGGAAGATATCCCTTTTGTACAAACATTATATTATTTCTACCTGCATTCTTCATAAAATTCTATAGTAATCCTAACAATGCTTAGGTTATCCCATCTTTGTTTGGTATCTTTTTTCTCTTAGTTCCTTCACCAATTTCAGCAATTCAGTCAGGATCATCCAGATTTTTCTTCCTTCATTATCTCTTCCATAGCTCACTTCCTCACTGTCCTCATCTACGTTAACTCCAAGTAAGATTCTCAGTATTGTATCTCCTATCTCTTCCATGTTCACAGATGTGTTACCTTGCCCATATTTTTACTCCGTATCTCCTCCATCCTTCTCACCATATTCGCTGCTTATTTAATTCGGAGTTTCCAATATGCTTTTCATTTTAAATTTTCCCAACTCTTATTCTTCACCTCCTTCACATATATCTTAAACTCTATCTGCTTATCTATGTATCTTCTGAACACTTCTGCCTCATCCATCCTCTTCTGTCTCCTCTTCGATAATTCCCTTTGCAACTTATTATTCTTTTCCTTAAGAACCCCGTGCATATCCGTCCGCTTCCCCTCGTTTGTTCCACCTCGCACTCTCTGCATTCCTTGTAATTGAGTAATAAGTAATTGAGTTGAATTTCAAGTATAGGTTCCTCCATATTTTTTCTCTACCATATTCGTCACCTCATCTCTATTTCTTCTTTCCTCGCATATGAATTTAATCAAATAACTCTTATAATTCTTCGCTCATCCGTCTTGCCATCTTCGATTTTTCAGTTTTTTCCTTTCTCCGTCACATTAACTGTATCCCCTGCTCGTTCTCTACTTACTTTATTCACAAACGTTCACCCTTCTATATATAAATCTCGCATTTTTTCGTTATTTTCAACTCTATTACAAATTTATCAGGTTACTATATAAGTTATTTGTCCATTTATATTTGTCAGCAGCAAAAAATTGTCCAACATTAGTTTCTCCAGTGCACGTCTTCGTTTGTTCGTTACCCTATCACACATTCGTAGTCGATACATACCATAAAAATCACCTCGTCTTTCTCATTTCCTTCACGATTTTTTCATTCAATCCATGCATTCCTTTATATCCGTAAAATTTATATCCATACATATTACCCTATAATGGGGATGTATTTATCAAGAACCGGTACTCTCACTTCTGTATAGTTTAGAATTACTGCCGCCCATGAACTCTCCTTGCACACTACCCTACTCTTTACCGTTATGTATACCTAACTTTATAATTGCAATCGTTACAAATTAAACATAGTAGTGCATAATATAGGTTATTATCAATGTTCAGCTGATTATTTAACCTAAAATAATATAATGGGAGATTCCCCCCCTTCTCAAGTTTGTATTAAAATGAACCCCAAAAAATAGACAAAGAAACCGCTTGTGAGGGAAAAGGTGAAATAAAGCGAGGTAGAGCAGAGTATGACAACGACATTTCAGTTGTAATTGAAAAATACTTTACATAAACAAGGGAGATCCGTTTCTTCTTAATTTTGAAATGCATTCTTTAAACAAATGTAAGAAATTTTCTTCATTACACAGTTAGGGAGCAAATGGACTTTTTTTAATTTTTAGCTTATTTATGATGAAGGTAAAAAATTTAATTTCTTTTTATAATGGATACATTAAAACTTTTTTAAATTACCTTCTTAACTAAATACCAAATTTACAAATTACTTAATAGTTTCCTCTCTGCACATTCACGATCAATATCCTTGGTTTCAATTTGAAAATATACGTTATGTTCGATGAATGACTAACCAAGGAAAAACTAGTGATTGAAAAGAATTACACACTCCTTAGTCAGAATGACCACCATTCTCATACGATTAACGTATTCTTTGCAACACAAAGAAGTGCAGATTCATTTGATACTAATTGTATCAAGAACAAAAATAAACCAGAAAAAGGAAACGTTTTGTATTTCATTACTAAAAAGAATTCATTCTCTACGGTAGCACGATTAAAGAATAACATTATTAATTGTACGTCAAGCAAGAGTATCTTTTTATTCGTTATTACAAGTAATTTTGTCAAATAATAGAATAACTTTTTTATTCGTCATTCGACGCGGGTTGAATAAAAGAATATCTTTTTATTCGCCATTCCATGTCAATTGAAAATAGAATAACTTTTTATTCCTCATTCAAGATAGACGAATAAAAGATTAATTTTCTTTTCGTCATTCAATGTATGTGAAATAATGGAGTAACTTTTTATTCGTTATTCAATGTTAATCAAATAAAAGAATAAATTTGAATTCGTTATTTATTTTCTTAAAATAAAAGAATAACTTGTCTTTCGTCAATCAATGTTCATCAAATAAAAATACATTTTTATTCGTTATTTTTGCTTTGTGAATTAATTAATAATTTTAAAATGCTATTATTCTTCTATTCAAACGAATGATTTATTCTGATTCTGAGAAACCCTGTGCCAATATACCTTTTCATACAGAAGATAAAATTTCGCTACCTGCTAAAGAAATGGGGCATAAGCCCGAGGACGACTACCAAATGAATTTCATAATGAGTGGCAGACGTGGGACAACAAATGGGCGAGAGACGTACATCGACAACGTAGACTTCGTGAAGAACATTAGAAAATGGTTTAGACCCAGTAAAAAATGGTAGAACGTATAACTGGTCATGGAGAATTTGGCGAATATTTGACAAGGATAACAGAAGAGAATGGCATGTGTATCTGTGACAGAGATAAAGAGACATAGACGTATATATTGTGGGATTGTACATTAACTGCACGAGACATAGGATGGTACATACGAGAATTTTAAAGACTAGATACGTTCAACATGAAGAATACGAACTTTTTAATAGATACAGAAGCAAAATACAATCTGTATGAGGAATTCTGAAGCCAGTGACCATACGACAGGTATATTAGTGAGACAGCAAAAAACAGAATACAATTAAAACAATGATGTGAAAAGACTAACGACCAGCAGGGTACATAGTAAATAGTAGAACTAGAATAATGTATACCAGATTCTCGAATTGCGTAGCAACAGATACGAGGTGATCTTAGGGTCAAAAGAAAAGAAAAAAAGTCTGCTGATAGGGCATGCAAAGCAGAGGCTTCGAGATGCGAACGCAAACTCCAGGTATACGGACGTGCGACATGAATGGCTGGGGTGGGAACTCGAGACCCAAAGAGGTCCAGAAAACGCGTCACTTCCATCACATTCCGGGATGTTTAAAAAACGAACGGAGATAAAATGGCATTCCTAATTGTTGGAGAAATGTTAAAAACATAATAATGAAAAGTGACGTCATCAAATTGACGTATTTTAAACGTTAACAAAGTACTGAATCAACATCTATACACACATTTCTCAAGGTTGACTGAAATAATAAATGAATCGTTATGTCAGATCATTCAAGCGTGTTAAATAATTGTTAAATTTAAAGTAGATGGTGAAGGAGAATTTTATTAATCATTTGTAACTATTCTTTCATGAACAGAGACATGAACACACAGACTTCAACTTCTTATGGCGTAGTGAAATACAAGGGCAATTTCAAATAAGTGGGGGTAAAAAGAAACAATGCTGAGAAATTGCGAATAGACCACTCCAATGTATCTCAGAGCATAATAAAGTATCATTTATAGCGAGTATAAAGCGATAACTGAATTGAAGTAAACAGTTTTTAGTTTCTGAGAGTTCGACGAGAAAGTGGATGCCTATTTCTCGCAAGTAAATGGCGAAGAATTCGTTCAATCTTCCACATTTTGAATGACTAGTAATTTGAGTTCAGTCACGAAACTGAACGTATTTTGACCGCGTGTCTGCAACAAACACGTGAAGGTAGTAACGAAGTAGCACGAAGTTGCGATCAGAAGTGAGATGATTAATAAACGCTATTAGCAGAAGCCTGTGTTTCGTACGCCAAGTGAGTACGTTGTTAACTGCATCGTGTCAGTATCGACATCGGTATAATAACACCAGGGTAAGACCTTGATCGGCAGTTGTGGCTGGTGCCGTCTGAAACACGCGAATCTTCACGAGCTTCCAGGATTCAAGTTTGGACGCCTGGCTACCTTGGACATACTGACTACGATAGAAAGGAGCAGGAAAAATTTACACTGCCAAGGAAGCAAACTCTGAGGCAATTCAGAGGTATTAAAGATAGTTAATATTACGCACAGTTCACTGTACATGAGGAGAATTTTGCTTTATGTGAAAGGAAAGGACTTTATACTTGAAGATGAAATTTGTGTCTTCAGATAATTTGATTCAGTAATGGTAGATGAAATTATTTTTTTCAATTTTCTTCAATGAAAATTGATTTTATTTGATAAATTGTATGTTTCTATCGATGTATGTAATTTTTAAAGTGTGATATCTGAAGGATAATGTTGTAGGAGCGTAATCTGACTAATCTGCGGAAAGGGGATGCTGTTTATGTCAGGGTTTGGGAAATAAAGTGGTCGTGGTTGAAATTCGAAAAGAGATATCAATCAAATGAATAATAAAATTTATGTGAGAAAAAAGTTTGATTTTAAGGGGTTTATTGATGTTTTCATGGTAATTAATTTTATTTGAAGTGTTACTCATGTTCAATGAAATCGATTTAAAGTTAATGAGGTTCAAAAAAATTGCACAAAGTGTTAAGTTCATGTAACTGATTCAATGATTTGTTGTTTCTTTAAATTTTCATTGAAATTTCAATTACATTGTACAAAAATATGTTTTTTAAATATTGTATTGTCGAACGAACAATTCAAAAATTCAATAAACGTTTAATATCCACGTTCGGAAAACTCGAACCCAGTATTTGCATGGCACGTGTTTATCATTTTCTTTTACGGGGAAATTAGTGAAAACGGAAAGGCGGATCAAGCATAGGTGTAGCAGATACTGATGCTACGTGAGATTATTGTGTTGAATTATTAGCGAGTTCGGTGGTTATATTTAACGTGACGCTTCACGTACACGAGTCCTCTTCGACAGCAGATGATTAGGTAATTTATAAAATGACAGTGACTTGTTAGATATTGATGGAAAACAATACAGACCTCCGCGTTCTCAACTATTGTAGCGCTCCACGGATTATTGTCAGTAATCGTTCAAAATTATATTGATATATATTGCAACTGACCTAAGTGATATAGCTGCATTACCCACAAGCTATGCACACGAAGATAAACTCATCGTTTATTTATTATAATTGTTTGTGATGCATTTACTCTTCTTCTATCATCTAGTTCTCTCTATATTTATCACTTGCCTTTTCCTTTTACAATACTCCCATCGCTTTCAGGAATTGCTTCTTTTCCTCTTCACCTTTAATGTTATTCTCTAATAGTTGATCAAATTAACCTTTTCTTCACTTTCTGTAACCGCACCAAAACCCGTAGGTTCGGTTGTCTTTTCCCCATATTTCTTTACTTTTTTCCTTGTTTCTTCGATCACTTTCTCTAATTTTCCCTTTTCTGCCATATTTCACAATATTATCAGTAAGTCGTGAATTGACTTTTCACGTATCGTTTCTATGTTAACGTTCGGCTTGACATTTTATATTGTGCTCCTTAATACCTTTTTCATTTTGTTCTCCTCTCCCATCCTTTTTCACAAGTTAGCTACTTCACTACCTCCTACCCTTCCCATTCCTAGTATACTGACATACATTCTCGTCCCTTCTCTCCTGATTCCACAATTATTTATTATTTTCTGTTCCTGATCGTCCATATGTTTCTTTAGATACTGCTCCATTTTTACAGTAATTCCTTCTAATGTCTCTTATGCTCTCCCTTCCTCTTCTACCTTCCCTAGCCCTTGTCTTATCTCCTCCTGCGGTTTCATCTTGCTTTATTTGCTCTAGCATATATTTTCCTCTTTCATAAATAATGTTATTCAACCCCTCCTTTTCACTTTATTCTCCAGTATGAGATCTTCCTTTTATGTTTCTAGCTGCCCTACTACTGACTTTATATATCTATAAACGACTTTTCTTCTGCCCCCACTATTTCTGTTTCATTTCCTCCTGGTAAAGTTTCCGTTCTATCAACCATTTCTGTTAACCATTCTCTCTTCCGCAGTTCCTCGTTAAGCACATTTAATTTTACCATCGTCTTCCTTAATTCAAACACTCTATCCTTTATCATTCCCTGGTTACCAGCACTTACTCTGCAAACTTTTTCCCCTTCAAAAAATTATTTGAGTTTTTCTGCTTGTTTCCAACTTATTCATATCAACTCCTACGTCTCCTGCTCCACCAACCTCCCCACAGTCATCCCTTTTTTCTTTATACACTTTCTTTCCTTCTTTGTAGGAGAAATTTTCCCTCTATTTCGTGATTTATCACCCGAGCAGCTGCTTGCAACAGGCGACATGACCGGTGTTTCTAGTTTGCTGAGCATGAATACCTGTTTCTTTTTATAGACACAGTCCACTTTGTCCCCTGATATCTTGCTGAGCTTCTCTTTACAATCAATCATTATATTTTCCATTAATCATTATTTTGAAACATTTTTGTTAACCATGTTCGTCTATGAAATATCTACCTCTTGGCCCTGAATAGTATGCCTTTTACACCGTCGTAATCGGACCTACCGTTTGGGAGATATTTAATAAAGTTCAAAATGACATGTTTCCCTCCTAGGTCTCTTTTTGTTATAACTCTGCCCCACAGACTATAAACCAGACGCCCCTCTCTCATACTAACGATGTGTTAACAGCTTTCAGCGCTCCTAACATTGTTACACGCAAACTACAAGTTCAAAAACCGGCCACAGGGCGCGTGGCAGTTCCCGATTCCCCTCCCCCTTCCCCAACCAGGTACTGTAACCTCCACTCCCTCGACCTCATGCTTCATAATTTCACAATAATTTAGCTGAAAATACTTTCCCTACAAAAATTAACATTTGTGAGTAGTTAACAGGATGTATAACTGAAATATTTTACTACACATATGAAATAGAAAATGAAAACAGGACAATTGACAGGAAATGTACACAAAGAATATACATACTTGCTCTTAATTCTATTTATTCATCATAAAGATTCAGGACATTCTCATATGAATGGAAATATACAATCCAGTATACAAAAATGGGGTATACTTGCAATAAGGTACTCATTTATTTATATCCACCAACTATTCATATCATTAATAAATAAATGAGACTGTTAAAACAAGTCACATGAGAAAAGCTGTCATAGAAAGGCTATATAGAAAGCTGTCAATGGAATGTTGGTTTTGCTTTAAGCCACAGTGGTGTATAAATACCTCTGCTCATTGCATGAGAGAATTACATGCCACAAATCTAATGAAGGTCAAGTAGAAATAATTGATAAAGAAATGAAGACAATCCACCAGTACCATGTCTCCAAAAGCGATAGATATATCATAGTATGAACTAGTTACAATAATCTATGAAGAAACCATATAGTTTTCATTTATACAAGTTGAATATCATTCTGTTCAACAAATGAGAAAGGTGTTAATCAATTCAATAGCACGCTACATTTCCCATTTACAAATACAATATTTAAAAA
>NNCF01127929.1:423456-546235 GCA_002313205.1 Laupala kohalensis | reverse complement strand
TATATATATATAACGAAACAGCTACCTAAATACGATCGAAAAACTCGGGTTTCAGTGCGAATAGGTGCACGGGTATCCCGTTCATATTTCGTTAAATGATCACGCATCTGCGCGAGGACGTCTACGATCTGTTGTCGTTTCCCGGAGCTTCTAAAATGTATTTTGATTTGCTTTATCCCGTACACCACATTTTTCTTTTGATAAATAATTATACAACTGGCCCTATTCCATTTTTAAACTATATTCCGTAAAACATAACTTCCAGTACTCCGAGCGCCGCTTTGTGGCGTTATGACCATGTATTTGAGAAATACAATACTTCCTAATGATATTAATATTTTAGACAGATTTGCACTTTTTCCATGGTTTCATGCAATAAGCTGTTCTGGGGGTAGAATTAAAAATCACAATTTATGCATCATTTTTCGATAAAGAAAGATGTTATTGTATTAGCAAAAGGAGGATTTATTTACCTTCGATTTGACTTTTATAGATGTAGAATTATTGCTATTTATAGATTTTGATACTTTATAACTAAACAGGTACGGCCTGGGTAACCTGAGAGGGAGGTGGACCAACATCTAGAGGGCGCTACCCAAAGCTCACATCGTAGCAGAACCCTGGAATTCTGATTCCCCGGGGCTGATGAGGTTACGAGAGTCTACACACTTCACCCAATCACCACATTACTAATTTTACAACTGCCGGTTATAGTACTTATCTTCAATACTTGCAAAAATACGTAAATCAGTAACTATAGGTAGACTTAATAAAGACGATACGTCTCTTTGAAAACACAAAAGGAATTTAGCCATTACTATGTTTGCGAGAAGCAACTTTGTTACCCCAAAAATCCATTCATTTTTGCATGTCCAAACATTGTTTCTTTAAATTTTAAGATTCGAACTTCGAATATATTCCGGTGCTTGTTTTTGCTTTTGTTCCTCTCTCCACATTACATTTCTCTGTGCAAAATAAACAATCTTTTTTAAATCGAACGGCTCCTAGAACGCCGCGCGAGTTCAGTTTCGTCTTTTGATTTGATTGTCATTACTTTGTGGAAACTGACTATATATTACTTTCTCATATACGTAGTGAATATAAAGTTATATTATCGTGAAAAAATTCGAAAGCGAGATTTCGACGGAAATATCCGTTTTGGCAATCTCTGATTCTGAAAAATGGTTTTTGGCATAACGTCCGTCCGTCTGTCCGTCTGTTCGCAGCACTTCCGAGTAAACAGATGAATCAATTTAATTCGCATTTCGTATTTAAGGTAGAATTTACTTGTTGTCGATGCACTTCCTCTAATTTTTTAAACTTTAAAACAAAGGGTACTTCACATGATGATCAAAGTACTCTTTTGAATGTTTCTCAAAAGCAGCTCCAACGATTTTACTTAAAATTTCTATACGTAAAGTACAATAAGTATGCATTACATCCGAATTAATGGTATTTCGCTTGAAAGTTTGGTATAGTAAACTAAAATAATTTCTGTCTTCTGCTTTTACACATAAGTTTACTGTCTCAAGAAGCTTGAATAATACATTGCATTTTTTTCAATTTATTTTGATATTATTCTATTTAATACATCGTTTTACAAAATCACAATAACAAATATTATATAACCCATGGTTTGGAACCACCTTGTATTCAACATTACCATCACAAGATTTCTTTTTTTTCAATCTCTTCTACTCTTTTTTTGCCTTTAAGTAGCGTCACTTAGCCGTACGGTAGTACATTTCCGTCCCCGCTCCGAGGAGGCGGACGCAGATCATCTCTCTTTCTTCTGAATATTATTCCTTCCCTACTTTATTACACACGTCAAGCAGTAAACCAATTTCTGTCTCATATTCTTGATGTCTTTCATGTATATCAAATTCTTCTCCGTGGGTAACGAAACGGTGCACGTTTGTCGTAAGACACATGCATTGCAAACCGACGGTGCATCTGTGTCTGTGCCTGTATTTGCAGACGCGAACATTCTTAACACGTGTCGCACATAGCCGGCGTTGGTGCTTTGACGCAAATGTTCCTACGACAAGAACGATGTAGGTGTCCTTTTGCTGGTTTCTGCATTCTTAACACGTGTACCGCAAAGCTAGCATCAACGCTTTGACACACATGCAAAGTCTTTGCGACTCATCATCTACTCTTCGACTCCTTTGCGACACAATGCAAATACTGCATGGGAGCAACCTTTTTCCTTACTCCTTTTTGCCCAGAACCGGCACAAGTCTCCTACTAGGCTTGTTCGGGTCGGGGGACATGGTGGTCGGAGAGCGGTAGGTTAGGTCACTAATAATAAATTCACTCGTTGCACTAGTATTAAATACTCCGGTTTGAGTAGGACCGTCGAGCTACGAAGACCATAGCCCGCCGCCGACGTGCCCCACATCGTGAATTAACCGCGTCAGTATGACCTTCACAAGCAATAACCGAGAACGTACTTCTGCCCCACTGTCCTTGCTCCTGTTTTAGTGAGACTTCCATTTTCTTAAATAATAAAGCGTTGAATAGACCCCAGTCATTAGGATCAAGCTTGAAACAGTTGGTTCCGAGTTGAGACAACGCAACATTTAACATTAAGTATTCAATTCTTGTATTCAACTTCCTTGTATCGTCATTAATCGTAATTCGATAACCTGTGTAGAGCCTGAAGGAAATCTAAATGAACATTTGTGTCAAAGATAGAAGACAATACGCATAAAAGCGAACTGTATTAAAAATGTTTTGGAGATTTTTAATATGAATGAATGAACATTAAGAGAAAAAGAAATAATGCACTAAGATCATTGGAGTTTGGAATTTGCCAGGGTAGTTTTCTTTTCTGTGTGTGGAATTCAGATAAAAAAGAATATTTTCTTCATGTTTTTTAGTGTAATGTAGTAGTATTTGTGTTTTCATGTTATTACGAAAAAACTAGCTGTGTACCCGCAGCTTTGCTCGCATAAATTCTGTAATATGTCTCCAATATTTTTCTCATATCCTCATTTGTATTTACTGAGAATATTATCCATTAATGTTGGGGTAAAATTAGTATTGGTGTGTACCCTAAATCCCTTTTTTGCACTGATGTAATTCGAAAAATCTTTATAGAAAACAAGAATTTGCCATTTCACTCCCTTGGGGTGAATCTTCGTAAAATCCTTTGTTAGCGGACATTTTCGATTATCTTTTGTGTCACTTTTCCCCATCCTCCACCTTTGGTTAGTCGTACACTTCATGTGGTCTGAAGCATATATAATGCCATAGAAAAACTATTAATCGTCTCATAATATACAATAACCATGGACTCGTCCGTAATATCGGTCCTTTTACGTTTCGCTGTTTCCTCCTCTAGTTCTAAGAATACAGTGCTCCTATGTGATATCTTGAACATAATGGCATTGGGTGTTGAAACATCTCGTCAACCTAAAACTACGTATCCCATGCATTTTATTTTTTTCATTTCAATATTAGTTTTCAATTATTTTTATCCATAAATCCATTTCAACCCTCACCCACCCATTGGGTGCGCTAGTGGTGCGTTTGTTACATGAGGGCTGAGTTCAGACTTAAACAATATCGGGATTTCACTATCAACTCAGCGAGGCTAAAATTATGTACACGTCACTGTTATGTCATGTATGATATGTTTTTATAACATCCCCTGCCGTAGGGGTGCTGGAGTGTGTATGCGCTGATTGTGAACTTTGACATCTTTGAGTGTCACTACTAATTTCAGCGGTCCCGAGAACTACGATCTCAACACAATTATCGGACACACGATTATTTTTACATTTCACTCGTCACCCCCAACACAAAGGGTATTTATTCCTTATAGGGGGCTATCGTGTACCTATCTGGCAATCACTTCACATCAGCGGACCCAAAAAAGTTTTATTCTACACCAATTTCGGTCGTTTTTAATTATGTTTACCTGTCCTTCAATTTCACCCCTACCCTTGGGATGCTAGGGGTATATTATCTGCAATGAGGACAGATTGTTAACTTAGAAAGCATCTGGAACGTTCTTAACTATCCCAACGCCACCAAAAATCATGATTTCGAATCTAATATCGGCTTTTCCCATTATTTTCACAGGTCGTCCCCTTCTCACCCCCCTCTAGGGGTGTAAGGGATGTCTTACTCCCATAATGCTTGTTGTCATTTAGTCAGTCATATATCGATGTTCTGGATCCTGTTGATAACGTTTTTCTTCTTCAATGCTGCAGATAGATATTCGGTTCCATCCCCAGATTTCTTATAAGATTATTCAACTCGTTTTGATTGAAAGTTTCGGGAACCTTAACCATACCTACTGGTTCAAACTCATCATCTTTACTGTCACTTTCACTTTCTTCTTCGGAGCTTTCGTCAACTTTTTTTCTACCGCATTTTTTTCTACCGCAAGCAAGTTGTGAGTTTTCATAGGTTCTTGGTCAACTGCGGGATATGTTGGTCTCTTTACTGAAGGAACATTGGCGTACAAGATGTTATACTTGTTTCTTGCATTAAAACTTTCTATGTTACTCATACAAAATTAGCAAACTTCAGGATATGATGGTTCGAACCATATCATAGGATGTGTGAATTTCAATTGCTTTCATTTCGACTTTTTTTCTCGTCGTAATAACAAAGCTCGGCAAATATTGCAAATCATATGTGGTACTCAGTTCTTATCTTGATTTGCTACCTGGAAACCGAAGCAATTTTTGTAAACATCATTTAACTTTTCATTAAGGCCCCTTTGATTTTTGCTAGTTTCAAATTTCACACAAACATAGCAGCACTCGTCAGCGCTTTTAGTACATACATGACTGGTAGAGTAGTTTCTTATGACTGGTAGAGTAGTTTCTTGCGAAATATACTCTACAGAGGCAAAGTTTCCCACCAACGTAGAGCTGCGGTCGTTTGATGACCATGTCAGCATGCCCACTTTCTCACCCTGACCAGCCGCCGATACTGGGGTTCCGAATCCCTGCATCGTAATGTGCTTGTTGCATCAAGCCGTTTACCCACGGACTCTGCCAGTGCGGATCTGTTACCCACCGTCACCACATGGAGGTGCCCTGGTTACAGGAACGGACAAGGAAATGAGCTTCAATAAAAATATATATTGAGGTCCACAGCTTTCAATGCCCTCATCTCACTGAATATCATATAGCTGGAATACTCTGGTTCCAAATTCCGATTTATGGCTCAAAAATACACATCCTACAATCATTTTTGTCGATTTGGACAGTTATATCTTATGCTGAACCATCCGAAAGCAGTATTTTTCGTATTTAAAGTTTTTTCGTGATTAAAAAATGGAGGGTGATGGAGCAATTCTGGATCCGAATTCGGATTCAGCCCTTCAAAATACATAGGGACACACATGTCAGGTCTTTGGCATACTGTTTTTGTTTTGTGTGCCTGTGTTATCAAAGATTTAAAAAGAAAGTAAAAATAAAATGAGTGATACATTTTGAGGAATAACATAGTTTTGGAAGTGAGTCCCTTGCCTCTACGGGGTATGTAATATTTTTAGGGGTATATGCAAATTTAGGGGACTGCACCATAAGGCCAGGCAAGGACACCCCTGATTACGAAATATCGTACCATTCGTGTTCTATGTCATTTCACCTCTACGCGCTCTATCGGGCTTCAGGGAACCAAGGTGGGAGAATGAGGAAATGTTAATGTTGATGACTGATAAAATGATGTGATGATGGAGGGGTGGATGATGAGGGTGATGATGTTATCATATAGGGGTGATTTTAACCCCCATGGAGGGTACCTGGTAGCTCAAATGTTGCAGATGGGCGTGAATAAAGGAACTCGTTTGGCAGAGGTAGAACCCTATCCGGATCTTTGTGCTTGGTTACATAAAATACGAACAAGTTTTTAATGATATTTAATAAGTAATAGGTTCAAAAAATCATAATTATTCAATGAAGTCCCACATCTGGGCAAGAAATTAATCTTTGAGCTAGTAGTCATGACTTTATCTAACATATAACTTCACAGACCTGAAGGGCCAGCGAGACGGAAGTCTCGAGGACGGCAAATTCCATCAACATGTCGAGGTTCTCATACCGTCAACAGCAGCATCGCTATGTTGACTCGTCGCTGATGGCAGCTGGTTGGCCCCGAGCTTGGGAAAATGTTGCACTAGAACCAGTGGCACCAATTGTGCAACTACAACACTGCTTTCTAGTGATGCTGCTCTCTATTCAAGAGTTTGCATTCTCTCCTCAATTGTTAAAAAATATTACAATTTATAGAGCGAACCTGGTAGAGGGGGGTGTTGCGCACGACAGTATTCAAGGTAACACTCTTTTTGAGTGGGGGCTACAAGTGCCCATAACGTTATATTATAATAATCATAAGAGAGGGGTCGTCTCCGTTGAAAGGGAAGTTTTGTGCGCGGCACTACTGAGAACGGAAGTGGGGACCACGTGTGTCAATTTATTTGTATAAAATTAAAAACAGAGTGGGAGATACTCGTGCTGGAGAGGGCACTATGCGTCCTGTTTGGCGCGCGGGCTCACCAGGAAGTTAATAGGAAGTTATTGGCCGTGGCTGTGTCATCAGCTGATAACCATATAGAAAAATACGCTTCTTGGGTGCGCTGCCGCAAAAGAAACAATTAACGCAGTCGATAGGATATCTTGACCACCGGCTTCCGGCTGCGGCGCGCCAGCGCGGCGACGACGCGTCGGACGGGCGAGTCGGATGTGTGCCGATTAAAGCAATGTATAAGCAAAACGTAATTTAGAAAAATAGGATAAATATTATAACAATTAGGAGAATATTGATAGAAAATCGATATATAAAATTTCGAAAATTAGTGTCATGAACATGTCACCCCGTGACAATGTGATAGAATGGAAAGCAGAGAAAAAAGGAGAGCCTGTGAAAACCTAACTGAGTCCCGCTTTGTCCACCACTCCAAAGTCTATTTAGATTATCCGGGGTTTAAACTAATATAACCAGCGCTGTGTGTAATTTTGCTCGTCTAGGCGACCGAAAATAACTTTTACCAACTTTCGAATCGAGACATAAAGTTGGCACCTCCATTTTCTTGAATGTCTGGGGCATACTAGAACAGTGACGTTTTACCGACCCTTTAATTTATCTTGTATATACAAAGCTCCGAAATGACCCTTCGCCCAGCCCCCTCGCGTGCTCCAACAGTTGTGCTTTTCTTTGCATTCGCTACGGATCGTTCTAAAACGTTCAATGAAGTATTTTCTTCGACATCTTTACATTGTTTTACAGTAAAAGGTAAGTGCTATCTAATGTATGTATTGATATTAACATATAAGTGGTGGATTATGTACCAGAAAGCGAAACAAAATACACAGTAAAAATTAAAATTTGCTTTTATATTTCATCTTTATAGAGATGTACAAAACCATAACCACGCGTTTCCGCCGTGAAACCAACACACAAATATTCCTAAACTATGTCTTCAACTGTCATTACTTACTTTCTCTGCGACCGTTAGCGAAATTAAGAACAATTCCATTCTCTTCAGTCACGATGCGTCCAATCAGTACGAGGACTATATTCGACCTTTGGCGCGGAGACATCACTGGGAACAGGACTCAGCACATAACCAGCTATGTAATCTATTACTTTAGGCTAGAAGATTGTCGTAAAGATATATGTAACTCAATTTCTACGAGCATCAGCATTATATGCTCCAAAATGCGGGCGCGGTGAAACAAGTGCGGCAGAAATGAAATAAGATTTTTGCAGTCCATTTCAGTGGGATTAAACAAAAACGTGGAGTTTTGCGCAGACGGTTTCTCTTGCAATGCCATCTTCCATTTGCGCTTCCCCTCCAGTCTTAAAAAGAGGACGACCGCTTAAAGTATTTGAAAAAAGCAGTGCTACTGTCAAACGACGAAAATCTAAGGAAATATCGCAAACTAAAAGCATTGAAGAATTAGTAGCTGCCACTCAAGGGAATCTACGGGCGTCAGGGGAAAGATGCATAAATATAGTGGGGGGACTTTCTTTTGCATCTCCTCAAAGAGCTACAAAATTAAGAAAAACGCGAGAAACATCCCTCAAAACCCCTAAATGCCTGATGAAGCCCTCGCCATGATGATGGATATAAAATGAAACAATACAAAGATCTTCGGGAGAAGGATACAATAGAAAAATATATTATTTATGAAATCGGCGAAGGAAAGATGTCATTCATCAGAAGAGAGCATAAGCACTTCTGAGACATCCGTGGAAATGAAGCTTCAAGACTTATTGGTTCATAGAGCCATCAGACTCCGTCACATACAAGAGGAAGTGTTTAACAACACAGTTGACGATGACTTGTCTTGCGTTCTAATTTTTAAGTGGGGCGGCAGTGGAGACCAGAGTCGGTACAAACAGAAATTTTCAAGCGATCATTTTTCATCAGACGAAATATTATTCAGTATTCTATTTGCACCACTTCAACTATACACCGAAGTTTCTCCAGACAAAAAATGTACCATCTGGAATAATCCACGACCTTCCTCTACCCAGTATTGTGGACAGATTAAATTAAGATTTGTGAAAGAAACAAGGGATTTAATTACACGAGAAGTGGAAAATATTTGTAAACAAATTTCTCATTTATATTCCACAACAGTCCAGTTATATAATAACCAGACTATTCACATCTAACACAACGTACATTTCACACTTCAAATATGTAGACGGCAAGATTTGTACCGCACTTTCAAAATACCGATCCACTCAGAGATGCTACATATGCGTTGTTCTTCCCAAGGAAATGAATAGCTCTCAGCAGCAATGGAAGGACGGGGAGGTGGATTCTGCCTCACTCTCTTTCGGAGTATCACCATTACATGCATGGATACGTGTACTCGAGCGTTTCCTGCATATCGCTTACAGGTTAGATGTCAGGAAATGGGCAATAAGAAGTGATGAAGACAAAAGGACGGTCGAGGAAAGAAAAAAAGCAATACAGAGAGGTTTTGAAGAAAAATTGGGATTCCCATCTGATAGAACGTTTACATCCCTAAAACGTTCGGAGGCAATTCAAATAGAATTATTGCTAGAAGATTTTTTAGAGGTCTACCAGTACCTGCATAACAGGAATTAATGAAGATTTAATAGTTCACTTCGCTGTGATTTTACAAACTCTCTCCTCTGGTTATGCTATTAACAAATATGCTTTTTCTAAATATGTATCAGAAACGAAAGAACTATACTTGCGACACTATACGTGGTACAGTATGCCAGTAACTGTGCACAAAATTCTCATTCATTCGAATGATACAATAGATTACTGGGTCCTGCTAATTGAACAACTCTCAGAAGAAACACAGGAACCAAGAAACAAGGGCAATCGGTACTTCAGGGGACACTTTACAAGAAAGTCTTCAAGGGAAAACACAAACTTGGATCTTTTTCACAGACTCTTAGTATCATCCGATCCGTACATAACGAGTCTAGGAAAATCCCACAAACCCAAACCCATAAAGTACCAAAAGAAATTCTAAATATATTGACAGATTGATATTACAGAAACAAACAATTAGAAGAAAAAACCTTTAAATCTTTTAAATTCGTAAGTATTTTCTTTAAAATATAAGAGAGTGTATCATTATATTTGCAAAGTTGTTTTAAAATCAGGTATATTTTCCATATGTGTATTTCATTTGTGTTTCATTTTAATTTTATTTTGTGTAGTGACTTAAGATGTCGATAATTTTATTACAGCAACAGTTTAATGAAAAGCATAAATAAATCAGTAGTAGTATTTTCTTTTTGGCGTGAAATATCTCATTTTTAATTATCGTTATTGCTATTTTTATATAGTTATATGTTTAGGAAATAAGATATACCTTCAAATATGTATTTCTTTAAATTATAAACAATCTATTCACTTATATGTTAAATGCTTATGTTTTTTACTCATATTTTAAAAAGACACTGATTTTGAGTATATTAATTTTATAGAGTGAGATGTGATTTAATAAAAAAGGAGCTCACCAGTAAACCTTGGCGGTCGTTAACCCCGATCCTAATGGGGGGTATTGAAGTGTTTGGTCTGGCTGGCGAGAGGAGTGAATGATGAGTACTGGTTTTGTGGAAGGATTATGTGGCGAACATTCTAGGGATGGACTGAATTCATCAGAGAAATGAATTTCGGTCACCTAGATGGGCGAAATAACACACTCTGCAGTGGTTGGAGCAGAGTTCTCTGTCTACTATACCACAGGTATTTCATAATAATGCTTGTAACTTAATATCATTTTATTGGAGCTGTGCCTGAAATAATAATGCGAGAAACCAAAAACATATATTGAAATAATTTCGAAAACAATAACCAGATGTTAAAATGACCTTAAATTTACCTACGTATAGTCAACGGTACCAATTTTTAGGATCGAAATGAAAACTATCCTATAATTTTGGACTAATTTTGTACCACATTTAAAAATTTTAGGCTATCACGTAAAGCACCAAAACGAGTATCGCTATGTGGGTGCCGGTGACCATACGTGTAGTCAGCGGCACCCTTGTCGAAATACTGGGAAATTGAAAAAATACCATTATTTTACTTTAATTTTTGACTCCGCATTGACACATCAAACAGATTCGTGTAACTTTTTTTCTTATATTTAATAAATTAGATTTTCAAGTTTAACATGTATGCAACCCGCATCACACTTCAACGTTAAAATCAATACAAAACATTCGAAATAAAAACCCTAAAGTAAGTGAGCTACGGGATCAAAAATTAACTATAATAGTAATCATAAATTGTTTTAATTTTTTACCACATTTTAAATTTATTTTCAAAACCCTAAGACCCTGATACGAGTACTTCAAAGATAAGACGAATATAGGTAAACTACACAATACGAGAATAAAACACGAAACAAACACCATTTACTCATAAATTTAAAAAACGCAACGCTTTCAAACATTTAATATGACATTACGTTTGTATTAATTAATAATGTTCCCCAGTTTAGAATTTTATCATAAAACACTAAAACACCCTCCAAAACCGATACCTTAAAAACATATACTTCACATGGCTGGGAGGAACATTCAATATCCACGAAAACTAAAAACCCTACATTGTCCAGCTTTGAACATGATCATATTTTTGTATTATTGCATGTCATTATTACAGTTTTGAAGATAATACACACTACCAAGCAATTCTAAGGAACGATCACACTAAATATTTTATAAGTAATATAAATTCGAAACCCAAGTACAATTAAACTAAAAGTGCAACGATGTAAGCATTCAACATATCATAATTGTTTATATGTACATGTTCATATTAGTTTAGAATTTTGGGCTACATCGTAATATACAAAAACAAGCACCTTAAAACACGAACACTCAAAAAGTTCTACATAATTTTGACTCGGAACATATGTAATTTACTCGTAAAGTACAGAAACTAGAATGACGAACGTTTAATGTCATATTACAATTGTACTTTAAAATATTAGTTTGAAATTTTGAGCTACAACATAACATACTGAAAGAAGCTCATCTAAAACACGTACACTCAACAAAAAATTATAAATAGATTTTAATCTAATCCCATGTAATTTACTCTTAAGCTAGAAAAGCTAGAATGTCAAGCTTTAAACATGATATTTTAGCTGTACAACTTTACTTTAGTATATTAATTATACATTTTTGGCTACTTCATAGCATACTAGAACAAGCACTTCTAAAACACGAACATAAGGAAAAAAATTTAAATTGTCTGGACTCAAGACCCATGTAACATATTTGTAAATTAAAATGTTAAGCTTTTAACATGATATTACACTTGAACAATTGAACTTTGGAATTATAGTCTAAAATTTAGGACTACATCATAACGTACTGAAACAAGCTACTCTAAAACAAAAAATAGTCAAAAAATATAGGATTGTTTTCATTTCGATTGTAGAAATGGGAGCCGCTAACTATAATCAGGTCTTTAATTTTGATGTTATCATATATACAATTAATCACATATAGTCAAATACAAGTAAATGGCTTGGGATTTGTCAATTAGCATTCGTATTGTTTATTTGGCATTCCATCGCATACGGCATTCAAATGGTCAAGCAGGAAGTCCCGCGTTCGAGTCCCGGTCCGTCGGAATTTTCACTTGGCCGTAGACGATGCACCAATCATGTTGTTTAATTTGCATGTTCTGGTAAACTTTCTTTTCTACAATGTATCCCTTTTTCAATATCTTTATTCAAACCTTTATATCTTTAGAATGCAATAGAAAATACAAAATATCTAGTATTTCCATGGAACAGTGCAGCTATCAATTCTTAAGTAACATCTTTCTTTTAATGTGAAAATAACCTGATCTACGTAAATATACACAAATAAACCTTCTTGCAACATTCTTTAACGTGAAGAGATTATGTAAAAATCTGTTACATGTTATGGTGGGTTAGTCCACCATATACACTGAACTTTTCACCCTCTATTAGGATCATCTTCAGAAAATTATCATAAATCATTAACATTTCACATCTTAGAAACATAACATAACATGACAATACCGTTATGAATACATTATTTAATTCTCATCCAAATGATTCAATTCTTCTAGAGGTACTCGTAATAAAAACTCACCATTTTACATTTAAAATTATCGAAAATCTTCCGGTCTTCCACTTTTGATGGAGGATTGGCTATTCTTTACCAACAGTTACAACATGAGTGCTCCCCTACTGGAAAATCTGGTATTACATCCCTGATTCCAATAAGCGTTATCACTACAGTATAAGTTCAAAATTAATTGGAAACATATTTTCTGCAATTTCACAAACAATTCAGTATATAGTTACTTCATGAAATCCTTCACAAAATTGAGCAAACGAAATAATGTTGGTGCATAACGTCCAATGATTAATCGGCAGATGTGTTAATAAAAAATACATTATGCTCATCTCTATAGTCACACCTTCCTCAATACATAATATACATATCTCATTTCAACGAAATTCACCAAGAATCTATACGTATACAATATGTCCCAGAACTCCATGTAANATATATATATATATATATATATATATATATATAAAATTTATTGACTATTTCTGGAAATTACCTAAGAATTTAGAAGATTGATTCCAAATATTGCAAATGGAATATGAGATCACCGAAGAGAAATTTAATATTTTAATTTCTAAGACTTTTTTATAATACTTATATCTTTCATTTTAGGTTTCCAGATCTGTATTCACTCCCTGTTTGGTATATTTTCAGTGACAAATAGTTTTCAAAACTGATTACTGAAACTGTGAATAGATGTCATAGTGCAGTATAGTAAAGTCTCTTACAAGCGTACGGATATGTCATGTGGTTTCAATATGTTCTCATTAAACCTTTTGTATGTACATATAATTCAAAGAAGAAATTTGGACCTACCTTTGAGAAATTTTAGAAGTCTTATTTGATCTGTATATTAAGTACTTTTTAGATTAAAGTGATAGAATTTCGAGAGCTTGTGCATCTATTAGAAGTGGATACTACTCTAAATACGAAATATGAATAAAGTTGACAACTCAATTTCGTCAGCATCTGTTAGGACTGATGGACAGATAGAAAGATGTATGGAATTCTATGAACAACTTTTTCGGTATCAACTTTTCTCAAAACGGGTATTTCCGTCAAAATCTTATGATCGAAAATTATCACCATTACAATAATTTATATTGTACTCGATGAGATTGTAAAAAGTGTCTGTCAGTTGATTAACACACACACTCTCTCTCTCCATTTTGCCTACCTACTGAAAGAGTTAATTGTTTATTGAAATATCGAATATTGTCGGATTTTTATCATTCTGAATTCGTAAGAATCTGTACCTAATGAATAACGATTGATGAATTATTGAATGTGAAGTTCAGTAATTGATATTTCTTTCCAGAGAAGAAAATTATAATTAATTATCGTAGGAAAGTATGGAAAAATTATCTGCGGAAGTGTAAAACTGTTCTCGTCTTATGCGAACAATGCTATTGGCAAGGACGCGCTTTCAATTTGCGACATGAAACGTCTTTCACCTATTCAGTTCATTTGAAAACTTTTGGACTTCAGAAATATTAATTTAGAGATTATCCTTTAGGAATCACGGGAATGCTGTTTCAGTGCTTTTGCCTCGGCGAACACGAGTTTGTAATATCATGAACCTATCACCCTGTGTAGGCAAATTCATTGGCATACCTTGCTGATCCCATCTCAATGTGTTTATCTGGATGGTGATGTTGAATGTGAATAGTGCAACAATAAAATGAAGTCGTACTCAGTAACACGTACGAACAACAAACGTGAGAATCGAATCCAGTTCTTTCGGCGTTAGAGATAGCGTATTTTGTGTTCCTTACTCCACGGTCGGGGTTAATGGTTGTATTGAAAGGACAACGCACGTTATGCATTATCCACGGTCAGGTGAAAATGATGATGACTAGGGACTCGAACCGGAGTGATCTTGCTATGGCCGCGGGTGTGCTAGCACTGCACCATCCGCCTCAACTCCCTGGACCCGTACACTATAACTTATGTACTTATAACACACCGAAAGTGGTAGCACACCTGCGGTTGAAGCAGACGGTCTCAAGTTCGAGTCCCGGAACGTCGCATTTTTACCTGGCCGTAGATAATGCAATCTTTCCTCTATGAGTAGGTACTCGGAAGTTAAGAGTTTAAATTACCGCGTTATATTCTTCAGTAGTTTGAGGCACATGGGTACGCGTCCTGGACGTCCACGTGGAGCCCATTCTCCCCGCCCTGCCTTTAAATATATTGATTTCTCGCGGAGGCCACAACGTGCGCCTGTTCAGTGTCCTCAAATGTCATTAATACTCCATTGCAGAGTTAAACAATACGCAATGTCTCTCACACACCACCTCGCTCACAAAGTAATGGGAGGAATATAAAGTGTTCGTAATTAAACATAAGCGGATACGTGTTTTCGTCGGTGTGTGGTATTTGTAGAAACTGAAACAAATTTTGTTTCTCAAAGAAATAATTGACCTTGTAATGCTTAGGGTTTCATACGAGGGAGAATTATTAACGGTATTTGATTTACATGATTTAAACGTAATTACAAGTGAATTGTTATCTCTTATTAAATCAGGGATCGTGAGGGAGATTCATTCAGAACGTACCTTTGAAAACGTTATTGCGCATGATCCGAATGGCAATGTCAAGATGGTAGTTGCGCTCCGTATCAATACGTCTCAACCACAAGGTTATACGTGAGTGCATCGTTTAAATCAACGTTTGTGTGTCATTGATGGTTGTGTTGGATATGGTCATCTCTGTTGTTGTCATGTTTGTTTTGTGTGTCGGGCAACCAATGATGGTAGTGTAACTCTCCAACCAGGTAATACTGCATCAAGTAATAGGTTAGAGCAGGACTAGTTACTACTTCCACCGCAAGGGTGAGGTCATCAGATGTGAAGTTACAGGTGGTACGCGGTAAGTCATTCTGGTGTGCCACGTGAATTCAAACGAACAAGCTACCGTGAGTAGCAGATGGGCAATTTTACTGTCGTTGCGTTCTTACTGATCCGAGAATGGGTAATAAAACAGTTTACGCCGTGTAAAGTTCCTCAATTCTCTCGCAGGAAACATCGTTGATAATGCATTTTGACAAAAATAATAATTAATCAAAAATTCATTTTTCTAATGTAGTGGCTTTCAGTACAACATGTGGTAATCAAATTCTCAAAATTACTCAACGTTATTTGTACATCACTATGCATTCATGTAATGTGTCTATTTAATTGACTAGGGGTGCTTTTCGATTGATATTTCTTTATAAATGAGACTAGTTGTAAAATTTATGATAAAATACTGTATCCCTCTGTGATAGAATAACAATGGAATGTATAATTCAGAATCAATTAAATTATGACAACTGTATGTATCTTTGGTGTTTCTTGAATTCGAGCTTGTTGAAGTATATGTCTAAATGTTACATTGAGTTTGTTGGGTCAATTTATGTTTTTATGAAGTTTGTGTTAGTTATTTTAGAGTGCACTGAAAATTGAAATTTTGATAAAACGAATTTGTTTAGTTGCTACTAAATGGTCGCAGACCAGGTCGTCATTAGTGTTTCCCAGCAGAAGTTTATTTCTTAGGCCCATAGAAAGACGTGTTTTCAGAAATGAGTAGTTATTGTTTACATCAAAATTTTAAGCTACTGTATTTAGAATTAAATCTTCGATATAATTTGCTTGGCATTAAGATGTTGCATTTCCATTTATAAATTTGTAAATAAATTGTCCCTTTCTTATAATCCACAATTTTCTGTCTGCTAATACAATAAAATTCCATAAATAGAAACGAAATTTTTTCATGGAAGAATTTAATGTTTAATGTATTTTCGTCATGCTATTTGTCCCCAGATTCTTATGCGTTGAATGTGAAGCTCTACACGTGTTTTTGATGATATTTTTTTATAAAATCAGAATACATACTTTATTTAAAGATTTTTTTTTCAATCAAATGTAATAGACACAACATTGGTGATATTTAGATACTGATATTAAAAACTAGGAGATTTGTATTTTTAGTGTTACTGAGGAGTAAATGATGACAATATTACAAGTGTATGAGATAATGGTGTATTTCAAGGAAATATACCTTTTTTATCAATGTAGATTTGATTTTCAAATATTGATCGTTCATGACAAACATCTTTCGGCAGTTCTCACATGTTGGAAAATATCAATATCCCTGTGGGAGAACATATGGAAATTTCAATACATTTCTCTTCAAAAGCTGAGAGAGTACGTGGAAAATTGTGATCAGAACTAAGGTGCGGCTTAGTCGTGGCGTGGTAGTTTATGTATTTGTAACTATGAACGAACATTAAAATAATATTGTTGAGGCGTTAGGGCTCGCCAACATTTAGGTCATTAGAGCACTGGAATACTAAAAATAAACAATATATATGGAAAATGCAGAAATATATTTGAGGAAAACAATATATATATATGGAATACTAAAATAAACAATATGTGTGGAAAAAGCGAGCGAAGCCTGTTTAAAGGGACGGAAAAAATCATCTATGTAGGTGAATCGGAAATTTACTGCATGAAATGGAATAGTGGTAGCTGATAGGTTCCCATTTGAAACATTGAATACAGTGTACTTTTTATACGAATAATTTAGATAAAAATTTAGATAGAAACATATTTTACGTGATGACGTATTTCTCACGAATTAATAACACGGAATCACTATAAATGTTTCGAATTCATGTCGAACAATTAATTTGTAAGCTTTGTACCACTTCAATGAGTTTGTACCATAAGATATTGAAATACTAAGCAAAATTGTCTCACTCATTTTCATTTCATAAGTTGGTGTTTTAGTCCACGCAAAGTCATCAAGGTTCCATCAATCAAGTTTTAACTAGGATAGCTGTTTTAAAAGCAATACATTTACCCTACACACTTAACTACAAGATCACTTTATTTTGAAACATATTTATCATTCCTTCTACTTTGAGATTTCACAGGTAATCTTTATTTAGTCTACTAACAACCAGTAAATGAATTTAAAGAGAATCAAGCATGACTAAGATAAATAATTGAAATATAAACTGTTATTTTATTAATGAGGCATTATCAATATATTCTCTATTTTACACTAATATTAATAAAATATTTTCACTGGTTATGGTGCATTTTGTGTCGCCCGAATCTTGTTTGCCTTACTATCGACTGTTAACCTTACTGTTTGCCTTACCATTCTTCGATTAACATTTCTTTTTCATTTGAGATTTATTGACTTTTGTTTCTTTATGCCACCACTATATTTTCATGAAGTTGCCAAATATATTCGGGTCTTTTTTATTTTTCATTGTTAGAAACCAGAAAAGTTTTAATTGATTCTCGATTTATAATGTACACTGAAAATACTGTTCTTAGAAGATGGAACAAGTTCACTTTTGCAGGAGCAGAGCAGCAGGGACGAACCTAATTATTTTTCCGTGCTTCGTTCCCTTTCCTTTCACACATGAGACGTTCGGGTCTCTAGTGAACAGCAAACGCTAATGAAAATGACCAATTTCTTGTGAAAATGTACCTTAAAATCAATAAATAATTTTGCAAATATTCTTAATTATTTACGTGAAAGGAATACCATGATGTAAACGTCATTAAACCCTCACGAGATTCTTCCGACCCTAACGCGTGAAGGTAATATAAACGACCCACGAAGGTTCAATGCTTTATCAATAATTTAAGTTATTTCTTACTTGCTGTGCAGCTAGAAGTGAAAAGTCGCAACTGCGCGAGACAAAGTAGCCGTGATCGTAACGACTGAGAAAAGATGCAGCGGAGAAGAGCAGATGCTTAAGTCACGTTGATCAACGAGTTCGAGTTTGATATCGATTCTGCCAATCACGTGGCGCCTCGGTCGTCCATATTAGGTTTTGCCTTACAGGGAACCAACTTGTCTGTCCTAGGGGCTCCAACGAAGAGGTCGGAGTTGCAGTTGAGCAATCGGGGTTGACCGACATGATTCAGCTGCGCTCTCAAAAGCAAAATTATAAGGTATTTCAAGTTTAGTGAAATGTCACAGATTACATTCATACTAACAGCGCAGTAAACATTATTTAATATTTGATTGTCTTGCTTATCTTACCGAGGAAATGAGTCCGTCTATTCTCAATTTTTTTTCTTGATATTTTGTGACAGTATATGTTTCGTTATATTGGTGTTCATAATGTCAAAACATGTTTTTTTGTGTTTTGTTTTGATAATCTTAATTAGTGTCATATTGTGTGTTACGTGTGATTTCTCTCATAAAATTTATGTAATCACTTGTTTTTAGTGTGTTTGTATTTGTTTTTGATATTCTTCATTAGTTGCATATTGTGTGTTCCGTGTGATTTCTGTCATAAAATTTTTGTCAAGTGTGTTGTAAAAATTTGTTTGCACAGTGAAATGTATGCTTTTTCTATGTATGGAATCACAATGTTCTAAATTAATAGAGGCTGCTAATGATCTTTGTAGTTAAAACCAACCTTCAATAAATAAATGAAAAAAATGAACATTTTTTTTCAAGAATTTTGTGGTTATTTTCGATGAGGGTTAGCATTTCATTATTTTGACTCTTACCTGCTTTTGGTTTTTAGTAAAACTGTGTCAGTGTTTTCTTCTATTTGGGAATCATGGCTCAAGACATTATATTTTCTAGCTTAGATGTTCCTTAGTTTCATTATGCAGGGAATTAGGTGGTTTTTCATGGCTCGAGATTGTTTCTCCCTGTGCGATGTCTAGTCATTTCTGATTTGTTTAAATGTTTTCGATTTTGTTTCTCCCATATGTTCTCAGAAGGAATCATCTACGATTTTGAAAATTATTCAGATAAATATTTCTTTCAGAAAATTCTTTCATAAAATGATCAAACTTTCTCAATTTTCTAACATTTGTTCATAAATTATCTTGAAAGTGGATTAACCACACAATCTTTGTATTCAATATTGCCTGAAATTGTCTAGTAACATCAACTTCTTTGAAAACTATACATTGAAATTCCTGTTCATTCCTTTGAAAAAGTAGGTAGTTGAAATCATGACAAACTGTAATTTACCGTCCCTCGGTCAAAGTGAAACATTTCTTTTCTCATTAATTTACCTTACCTTTCCCCAGAGCTTCAACTTAGTGTTAGAATTCAAAGATTTAGTGAACATTTAGTTTAGAAAGATAAAATTAGGAGTCCCTTCTTAACTTGAACGAACTGAAGAGCATGAATTTGTGTGTGTGAAAGTTTAAACAGTGGCACCTCTCTGGTTGGCATGTGTTGATAAAAACCTGCCGTCAAAGCCTTGTGATGGAGGTTGCAATCTAATGGGCATAAATTTTTCTACTCAGATGTGCTCCATGTAACATGTTGGTTTTTGAACTATCATGATTATGTTGAGAGTTGCGATTTACAAAATGTATTTTTAATTAGATTTACTCAGGTCATGTTGTTGAGATTTTATTTGCGTATATACTTTGGAAAGCAAATGTACAACCTATGTCCAATACCTACGCGCTTGAATTACTTTTTCCCTTTACGTTTGTTTTAAAATACAACTTAAATATAATCAGCTCTTAAGTAGTCATTGAACTGAAATTTAACCAAGTTTCTTTTTCTCCCATTCGCGATTAATACATTTTTAAATACGTGATCACATATGACTGTGAAATAATTTTACTTAAACAATATCTATATTTATAATTTACAAAACAAAGGAAGGCGTACTTGCGTTCTTACATATATTCACAAAGTCATTTACCAAAATCTGAACAAATATCATGTTTCAGATAATTTATGAATGCATCTTCCGCCTTCAATTTTCAACAATAATATATTACATTTCCTATCTTTACTCAAAAATTAAACAAAGTTAATTTTTTGAAAATTTAGTTAGGGGAGCTAAAAATAATACCAGTCTCAAAAATGGATTCTCTACTTGATAACTAATCAAAATATATAGATGTAAATGTATTTAAAAAACTATTCCTCGAAATGGTCGCGCGTTAGTAATTTTGTTGCTAATTTTGGTCGCAATTGTTTTGTGTCCAATTACATAATATTAAGTTGTCACATGAAAATACATAATATATTGTCAAAATGAAGTAATAACAAAATAATATAAACATATTGAATCAAACAACATTGTTTTGCATCTCAGGATATAAGCGTTTTCATGCTTAGAACAGGAAAATAAAAGATAGGGAAAATCATCTATTATCCATACCGAATTTGTTATCAGAAAGTACTATATTACTAAATTTCTGTTCACAAATTTGCTCCTGTACACTCTGAAGAAAAGGGGAAAATGAACTCTCAGCGAATGACAGTGGAATTTCGTGATAATTTAAAAAACCCTTTGAGTAACCATCTTGCCTGGGTTTGCAATGTTGCCTGGATTTGCAACAGTTTTAATCGATTGTGGGAGCTTGTCTGGGCGAAAGGGAGGGGATTTCCAAGAATCATGAGTTTGACAAGGGGGTTCATTGGTTTATGACACCTTACATTTGAAAAATAGGAAGGTATGGAATACGAATGAAAATTATTTTCAGGAAAGTGGTTTAATGAACTAAACCAAAATGCACTGATTTTTTTGACCTAATATGTGGACAGGAGGACACACGACGTGTCAAACAATACGAATACATTTGATTAATGAATTTGGGGAAATTACTGCTGTAATCCTACGAGTGTGGGGGTTATGGTGCCGTGGCGGGAGGGGGAGGGGAGGGACTTGATCTTTACCGCGTCCCGTGCAACGGTTTCTTTTTGTCGCTTGGACCCCTTGATTTTCCCGGTCACCCGAGAAGGATGTATATTTGAAATCTGACTGTTGTTGAAGACAGACACCACTCAAAGGTAGTATGAGCGTGCCAGACGTTAGTCATGCACATTATCATTCATAAACTTTCAATAATGTTATCTCTTATGTTTATATAAAACCAATCACTACATCAGTAATTCATAAAAAATTCCTAAATTATGGTGAATTAAAATCTCGAAATCAATTATTATACTGTTGAAATCAAGACAATGTAATTGAAGATTGGTCTCTAGTTTGACCAGAATTATCAGGTTTTGCGACAGGTTTCTTAATTACCCGGAAAAGCGAGACAAATTTCGTACTGTTCTTTTCCATATCAACTTTGTAATTCATGTGTTAAATCGATACCATTAGAATTTACATGGAAGTTAATTTAAAAACTGTCCCACTAGGGCTTTAATCCATAAGAGCCCGAACAACTTCAAAATGGTTCCATTCAAGTATTAGCACCGCAAGGTCATTGCCATTATGACAGAGAAAATTAGAACATTGTTTGAATTAACGGATTTATATTGTTACGGTGCAGAAGTTCGTATGCTAACTAGTAAAACTCGTGACTGTTGTCGATCTCGCCTTCTTATCAGAGTGCAGGGATGACCACAGTTGTCCGTCGCAGGCATTATATGGACATGCGAAGGACAATTCCTATCAGCCACCCCACTGTGGAGTGGATGACAGGACGCAGTGGTGAGGGACATCCAGCGCTGTTTATCGCATTATTCTAGCAATAACAGCCGTACAGATTATTTCATGTTCAATGATGTCAGAGAAGCGGAAAAGTATCTCGGGCAAGAGCGCCTCGCCATGGCATTTATTGGAGATATTTTAATTCGTTGTATAATGTAATTACATATATTGGATAATACATTTCATATATTTCCCCACTTGAATTTGGTTCCTTCTTTTTGATTATTTTATGAACAATCTCGCTATTTATTTTTTTAGATTAAATATGGGTCTTTGTTATTATTATTATTGAAATCTTGAGTAATAATAATTTTCACGCTCTCCAGATATGAAACTGCTCATTTAAATCTCACAATTCGAGACGTGCAAAATACTGTGATACTTGTAGCCCAGATAGTAGGGATGTAGCTCGATTCCAATATGGAATTGAGAAATGTAACAAACCAATCACTTGCAGTGGATTGCAATTCCTGTAGTTTCCATAAGTCAGCTGGGAGGCTGTCTGGTCCAGAAGATTTTTGGTATTTCATACTTCTTAGGGCAGTAGTCTTCGACCATTTGGCACGGCGGTCGGGCGAGGCCGACGCGCGTCGCTTCTGGGGGACGCCCTAGCATTTACCGGTACAGAAGAGATTGTCATGATCCATTAGTTGCGACAATAGATGAACCGACCGGCCTGTTGCCCCAGCATGACGTTGGTTATTATATAATACAATGTATATAATAAATATATTACATATAAGATGTAATATATATTATGTGTTGTATTGTATTGTTTTATATTATATTATATTGCATGCAGCGTCTTCTATTTCCAGTCTGTTTTGTGATCATCTATGGATTTGCATTGAACGGTATAGCTGGAATCTGATAGATGTGAAGGTGTTGTATTCATTTCAGCTGTTCTATTTAACTGTGGTTTTAAGGCTCGCCAACATCATGGTCATTAGAGCCCTTAATATCAGTTTTACATTTGACTGTACATTTTATGAGAATTTTGTTTATCATAGAAATAAGCCTCACTATTAATTTGTCGTAGAGACGTGGTGTATCTATTTCCCCTAACCCTCCATATAACGTAGGAGGGCGATTGATTCTATTGCTGCAATTGTTATTATTATTATTTGACTTTGTTATTTGCCTAAAAATTGTGGATCCACTTGTTTCAATCAATTCTAATTGTCACCGATAAATTGCAGTCGTCTAACGTAGGTCTCATCGAAGTCATGAAGGTCGTAAGTGATCGGCAAGATGCTGTGACATCTGCGATATGAAGAAAAAATTTGAGCTAGATTTACAAACATCGTTGAAATGTATAATTAACTTGAAGCGCTCATCCCTGATCCAACTAATCGAGAGTTTCTGGCTGAATACGTGACTGTCCTCAAACTGCATATAAGAAGTTCTTTAAAGAACAGCTACTAGTCAACCTACAAAATACGGCTGAGTCTGCTAATGGAGTGGGATGGTCGCGATTTCCACGAAAACGCATTCATCGCCTCTTCGACTAACATTCCCCTTCGTCGTACATCGGTGGTTCGCGGGAAAATCCGGAAGGTGTGCGTCGGGTTCGTAGACCCTTCGCTCTAATTACCAAATGTTTCAGAATAGCGTTCATTTTCCTCCTCTTTCATCCCTGCACACTCACTTTCGGTTCTACAGCCACAGCGGGAGTTATGTTGCATTGCTCATACTAAGTCCATCCTGGAACGGTTGTCTCCAGTTTTTCTTAGGGTAGAGGAGGATTTATGTGTTGGCGGGAATGTCATCAATATTTTTGTTTATATTTAACTGTAATTTTTATTGATTCATTGTTACAATCCAATTTGTAAATAAAGAATAGAAAAGAGCTATAATAAATGTGTAAACAAATACTTATTTTACGAAAAACCATATTGTACTGCAGAAACAATTCTTGCAATTTTTCTTTTCATTTATTATTGCGCTGTAAAAGCATTGAGCTTTTACGAAAATTCCGCGAATTCCCATTCGCGAGTACTGGGTGGAAACTTAAAAAACGTTCGTGGTCTCTTCTAGGTGTTTTCGCATTATTTACGGGACCGGGAGTCCACTCTTGCTGGGCGCTTCGAGACATGACGTGTTAGTAATATACATCAAGTTACCGCTAGTGTTGTTTTCTTCTACATCTAATTTAAAAAATGGGAAACGATTCATCAATATTTAACGTAGCCTATATTTTAAGTTAAATAATACTGAGAGAAATTATACTAATCATAAGAAAAAAACTGAGTCGACAACCGTATTATATTTTACGATCATGGATAATAAATATACAAAGAAAATCTTATTTTTATATATTAGTCTAATATGATTAATATTAAGATAATATTTTAATGAATATTGTATTTTAAAACTGTGGTAAATATCAGAATAATTAGGATGATACGCGTTTAACAGTTACGTTTAACGGGTTGCATATGTAGAAAAAGTTACCTTAATTTCAGTGCTCTTTAACATTTCTTTAATTCGTTGATAAATAATTTGTTTAACAATCCATCAAATTTTATTAATAACATAACCTATATTTTAAGTTGAATGATTCTGCTTCATGCTAAAAAGAAACTGAAGTCTTTAATGCTCTTAGTTTTCGTGATAAAAATGCTAACAAATGTTCTTTATATATTAGTATAATAGTATGATAACTGTGACACATTCCTTTCTTTTTGATTTCAGTATCAATATTATGAAATGTTTAGTTTTATCAAAGTTACTAAAAACATATCAAAAAGATTGCAATTTAAAGTGATCTGGGAAGTGAATTAATTGAACTGTACGTATAATATTATCGCTCACTAATTTTTCACTAATTTTTCATTGAGCCCATTAAACAATTCTGACTTACCCCTTTCTTAATGATTTTGTAACCCATGTAAACCAGCAAATAGCATGAACTTTACTAGGCTACTTATTTTTACTCACAATTTTGTAATGTTGTTATGCCGCGAATTTGTATCTATCCTTATTTTTGTTCATATGAATATAAATATCTCCAGATAATTTTTATTTCTATTTAGTTTGCTTCCGCTGTTGCTGCTTCTGCTTGAACCTTTGATAGAGTTCAAAATTCCCATTAGATGCAGTGGGGGATTTTAATCTACGTCAACTGGCTACAGCATAGGGACCAGGGAATGAAGGGTAGGAGGAACACTATGTTCTGTGAGAATTCAGTGCAGACACTAGAAAACTGAACTATTGGAATAAAATCAATTTACCTCAAATAACCTTTAGCTGATATGGAGGGGTTGAGAGGGAGATCAAATTCATCCTAATTAAATTTTTAGAGGAAAACTCTTCTACCTAATGAGTAGAAACGTATATGCTTTGATAAGTTTCCTTGAGTATGCTCTCGGAAATGACTCTTAGCGAAAAATGAAGTTTCATGATTTGTGGTAAAATCTTTGTTATTACTGATACAGAAAAAACTTTCTGGAAAAAATATATCTTCATAATACTACTACAAATAGTATTTTTTTGAAAATAATTGTACCAAAATCATTACAATACTCTAAAAAAATATTTTTGCATAATTGGGGCAAAATGTAGGATGAGAGGTGTCTTAAACTTGTTTACACATGGGTGGATCCTGGCAATTTAGTTTTTTTCGAAAGTCAATAAAATAATTACGAGTATATTAAGATGCATTTTGAAGAAAGTGGGGGAAATCTCATAAATTCCCCACTGATGAATAATGAAGAAGAGAAGCAAAATGAACACCTAAATGACAAAGTGATGATAAGTTATAAAGTGTTAACTTTATAACTCATTTCAAAATACTGAGCAAATTTCAAAATACGTGAATTCTCAAAAATGACGAAAAAATTTGGGAAATTTTAGAGCAATGTCATCAAAAGTAATTAGAGATTCTTAAAATTTTGGTTAAGAAAAAATAATTCCTGAGATGGTAAGTTTTATTGACTTTCAGAACATATTTTTAACCTTTCAAATTTCTTCAACCTGTGATATGATTTGATCAACTTTTAGTCACACTTTTTAGAAAGGATTTAACTTCTCAGTTAGACAACCTTGATTTCTTCACGCAATTTCATATCAGTTTTGCTTTTTCCTAAGATGGCAGAGAAGGCTATTTTTTCCACAAATGCTACCAGTGCTTGGCAACTCCTCCTACTGAGTAGCACTCATGTCGAGGACTTAGTAGAAAGAATGTTAAAAGTACTACACTTTTAATGTACTAAACAGTTTTTAAGAACACAGTTTCTAGGTTCAGCAATGAAATATAGCTTAGGTGATTGTGAACCCAAGATTGTATTACTATGTTCAAGTCTTGATTCTGCTTTTAAAACATTTTGTTGCTGCAATTCATTTCCAAGCATGATTATTTTTAGGTATAACTTTTTTCATTTATGAGTATTTTTATTTTACCACTGAGAATTTATCATAAACTAATAAAATTTCATATTTGCTTCATGGTTTTCAGAGCTAGTGACAAGAGAATCACATCTTCTCAGGAGAGTATTCTATATTACAAGGACATATTATTGAGGTAATTTGCATTCTGCTGCTCAAATTCTTCTTTTTATTGCTAAACTGACAATAAAAAGAATCTTTCAAGTTTTACAATTTCATATTGCTGTCAACGTCCCAGTATGATGCGACCAAGATCTGGTTACTTCCTAAGATATCAGGTAAGATTTTTAGTACTTCAATGAGTGAAACCTGTTGAAAAGAACACGAAAAACTCAAATACACAAAAAATATCATGAAATATTAGTAGTGTACTTGTACCAGTTCAGCCTTGATAAGCGCTTATAAGAGTTTATCACCAGAAGTCGCTGTTCCAATTCCGGCTGTTTTTTGGCATGAAATATACAAGTTCAAATTCACGAAGTGGTGGCAATTCGGGTGGTGGCGGCAATCGGGATGGTGGGGGATTTCCAAAATTTTGAAAGGGGGATTTCAAATTTTTTGGGGAGGAAATCCAAAATGTTTTCAAAGGTTAAAATGTAACCTGCCACAACATTGCAGAATATTGCGTAACATTGCGCAACATGATGCAACTTTGCACGGATCTTTCCCCCTTCAAAAAGGATTATGACGCAACTTCCGACGGTATGCTCTTATCAACTCCTATCTGTTCTCGAACCGACACAGGAAGGTGCATCCAAAATACAGGAACCCGGGATTGAACCGTGGACCTATAGATCTTTAGTCTAACGATGAGCTATTTCGGCGATGGACGACAACGACAACGATCCATCCTGGACGGCCGCTGAAGAGAGACTAGTGCATCATCACGGCGGCAGTGATGCTAAGTAGTATCCCCACTACGTCACCACCTATGACGTCATTCGTTCCACCACACTACTCTGGAGAACTAAGTGGGGAAAAGTACCCTAACTGGATGTAGATTTAAGAAAAATGAAAAAATATGAAATTTTTATATAAAAATAATTTATTTACTTTTTATAAATATTTTAATTTTTACATATATACATTTTTTGTCATGTGATATGCCAAAAATTGAATTTTTTTACAAATAGTGAACAATGTTTGCGAAATTCCGTCTTTGACACATCACATGCCAAAATATTAGTCTATATTGCGAAACGGGTGACGGCATAACGGACAGGAGATTCTTCGTGCTTCCAACACCCACGATTTTAAACATCCTCTGCAGATGATGTGTCTGAAGGGGGTGAGAAGTGGGTGTCGGTTGGACTCTTGGCATACTGAGCACTGAAACAGAAGAAGAAAAGGTTCTTCTTTCGAGTTCGCTTGCGCGTAAAGAAGATCATGGGTAGAAATGGTAGGCGCCATAGTAGAAGAAAAGCCATTTAAGAAGCAGAAAAATCAAAATCGCCATCATTCAATCATTTTTGTTCGAGTTCTCGTCTGCTCATCATTTCGTAATTGTTGCTCGTGATTCTCAGTCAGAAACTCACATTGCTCTTATTCTCATGGTTTTGAGGATCTCTTGAGTTTGTTTAGAGTCGTTCGGAGATTTTTCGGTGACTGACAGTCACTCGATAGTTTTTTTGTTGAAGATTCATTCCGAGGACGAACGGTCGTTTCAATGATGATTAGGAGGCGTTCAGTCAGAGATCGAGTCTGGCAGCTGTTTTTGAATTTTGAGCCTTAGGACGTTATAACGTTGAACGTTGTTTTACAACACTGTAAAACATCCTGGCCGAGTTGACATAGAAATATCATAACCTCTTCATTCGGTTCGAAAGCACCGCGGTCGTTCGGTTATGGAATGAGTACGGAACCATTCCAGGAACGACGAGTGAGTCATTTCGGGGAAAGGTCCGGTTTTGCTGAAAGTAATGACGTCACCTGCTAGAGCGACAACCCGAGCCGCAGAGGATCTGCTGTAATGCTGTCTGGGAGCCGGCCCTTCCACTCACTACTACATCTGATCGATCTATCAGCTTACAAGTTATCATGTAAAGTTGGTTGCATCCAACTGTAGATAGGCGCAGTGGCGAGAAGATAAGTGAATTGATGATTAATGATAAAGGCCCAGACGTTAAAATTTTGAACTTTATTCCAACTGTGAACTATGGGCAATGATGGCAGAAGTGCTAGTTAATTCTGATTTTATGGTAATATTTTTGCGAAGGCTTTATGTTGTTCTTGATAAATGTATTTGTGTTAAATTCAGGGTATAACTTGTTGATAAATGAATGTAATAATTGCTAGTGAATTGTGTGTGTGTTCTTTTGGGGGATGTAGAAGTGCATTATTCTGGTTATGTTCTTATGTGATTAAAATTAATGAGTTAATTTGTTTATTGTGCGTTGTCCTTTGTAAGGAACCCCAGTATGTGTTATCCCTTAGTTAAAAAAGGAACGAATCCAGATGCGAAATAACTAGCCGTGGAGACTGAGATTTTTGGTAAATGAGTGAGGACCACTACACTATTGTTGTAACTCATGCTCGTTTAATATTGTTACAGTATGGGAATATAAATAGGAACTTTATATTTTACAGTACACTATTATGTGCAGCTTCTCTATACATTCCAGTCAGATGGTCGTGATCTCGAACAAACGTATCTGTTTTCGATCATGTCTTTCCCCAGATGTGACACTACGTTCATTCTTGTATTGAATATCGTCCTCACTTCACATGACAAGTGGTAGTGGATAGTCAATACACGACGCATAAGTTGGCACTATATTTATTAATGCAGTTAACAATTGATTCGCTACACCATTTCTACGAAAATAAGTATAGTTATTGTGCGTCGTATCGAAACCACACACAACATTGAATCCGACAGCAAAAGGATGATGATGTTGATATGTGTCTGAATAGTGTGCATCAACAGGTGATTGACATGTGTCAATAGGTTCTGTTAGAGCTTCGAAATCGCAATAGATGACGAGCGGCATGCGAAGTTATTGACTATAGTTTATAAATCGCATGATTGCATCTTCTCCTTTTGGTAAAATAACACGTGTCCCTCCATCCGTTTGATATATGTGGGTTTTTAATTTTTTTTCCGCCGGAAAAGAAGCAAACATGAATTACTGTTAAATACATGATGTCTATCTTTCAATAGTTGATCTTTCATTAATCTAACAATAGTGTCGATTATATAATAATAGATTAGTATGAAGCTGTTTTACTGTTCGAGTATAATGAATGGCGTTTACTACCCACTTGTTTGGCGTCGGGACCATATCAAATGTTGCACATGACACGAATATTCCGGATTATGTTTTACAAATGTTTGTAAATCACAAACTTTCACCGCGAAATGAATCTCTTTCAAATCCAATGTGTCCATGTGTCTGTGAAACATGTCGCGATAGTGTGACGGATGAAATGGATTTTTGAAAAGTGGACGAGTACGATGACACAACTTTACCGCTATCGACCAAATAAAAAAAATTCTTCGTCATTCTGCACATTCACTATTTCGGATTTCGAAAGGGTGAAAACAATGGTATATACCCGATCCAACATATTTGCAATCAATGCAATGAAAAGAGATGTTAAAACCGAAATTTTTCTTAACGCTTTACCGCTATCCCTCTCTCAAACATTTTCAAAAGGTGTATTTATTGGCTCAACGATATTTTACTGAGAGTACCTTTCACGGCTTTGAATTAAAAACTCGCTCGCTAGTGAGGAAAGGTAAATTCTCGAAAATTGTACTTCATGTAGTTTCTCTTTCATAAACTCACTTCTAAACTTGCTGTAAGTTAATATGTATTATTATATTTTAAACTGTTCAACGCGGACAGAAATGGTATTTCATATTTCTTAAAAAATTCTAACATGTCGCGAATAAGACAACTATTTTTTATCCTCCCACGCGTGATGCGATTATTAAAGGATGAATGCCTGTCTGTTCACTGAAGTTGCGCTATATCTCATGCATACTACTCACCCCATCATTTCCGGCGAGGATGTTGAAGGTAACTTTTGAAAATAAAAATGTAACAAATGAATCCTGATAAAAAAATTAGAAAAGGAAAACGATATTGTTTTTTCTAAACAAAATTTTTAAATACGATCCAAGAGCATGGCTTCCACGAATGAAACTACTTCCAACGGTCTTTCTTCCTCGGTCAGTGAAAAAAACCTTTGGGGGATTATATTGTAAAAGATTGAAGAGTATTTCTTAAAAAGAAAAAATATTCCATACGGTTTATTATGAAAATATGAAAAAAACGTTTTGTTCCATACCTTTCACAGTTTTTAGAAGTGCCCTCCTTGTTGAAACTGCACGCATTTGGAAAAGAAAAGATATAACATTTTTAACAAAGTGTGATTGCATGCCTATAAGAGAAGAACGGAAAATAATTAAGACATACATTCTAATATGAGTCGTTCATATATCCACGTGGTAATGACCACTGTCTGTGTAAAATAAAAATGCTACAGAATAAAAAAAATAAAAATAATAATTGTATGCATCTGAATAAAAAAACATTCATGGAATATTGTGTAGTGCGGTCACACGTCGCAGCGGTGAAGGCAATGGCAGTCCTTCAATCTCTAGTAAACAATATGTGAACAACATGTTAAATAACAAATGTTACGTAGTGAATAGCATGTAATAGAAAAAAACTAATCTTGATCTTTCCATTCACCTCCATCATTAACCATGTATACAGATGCTGCATCTAAAAGAAATATTTTAAACATTTTCTCTTATGTTCGTTTTAATTTTATGATTCAAAACTAAGATGAATACTTACCGTGAATATTTTCTTCGTCTCTTTCTGCCATGGCTTCGTTCACAATATAGAGTTGTATGTCGAGCGGATGCCGTAGCAAATGAAGCTTGATACGTCTTGTACGGTTGTAATATCGAGCGGATACCGGACTCCGCAAAGGCACAACCGCGTGCATGCACAAGCTCGCATAACTAACCACATCCTTATAATTTCCATTAACACCACTGCATGTGCGTTAATGAACCACTTTCACACCATTAAAATTACATTTCCTTACACGTGCGTGAAGTGACCACTTTCACATCATTAAAATTGATCCTTTAACGCCACACCATATCCTTGCACGTGTAACCATTTTTACATCACTAAAATTTATTCATTAACGCCACACCATTTCCCTGCACGTGCAGTAGTATTTAGTACATATTACTTTTCTTCACACCACGAACACCTCAGTTTATTTCTTGCGTTTGCATTGTGTACATCGTTTGAGGAACCAACTCTTGAAGCTATTTTGTGCTAGTGATTCTAGTATTCTACATCATGGCGCAAGCTTACGTGTAAGTAATTTTTTTTGAAGTTCTTTTTCTTCAATATTCTATCAAAGTTGCTTGCTGTTCATAAACACACGGAAGCGTTTTTAAGCGAAAATGCGGTAAACAGTGCCCCAATCAAACAGTGTGCACGTTTATATTAAATGAATGTATTTTGTTATAGAGACATGATGAAGAAGAATATTGAGGATGGAGTCATAGACTTGAGTATTCAAGAGGACGATGATAAAGCAATGATCGCTTTTTTTAAAAAAAGCTACTGTTCAAATTTAGAGAAAGAAAAAACCACCAGAAGATATAGAAAACCAAGCGAATGTGGATTCAAAGATATTGTACGTAAAACAATATTTTTTGTTTGTATAAGCGATTTTTTAGTGGAAAACTTTCTTTGCTTGTTTAGGAAAAGATCTGCTCTTGCTGAGACACAACTCATGAAAAAACAAAAGTTGAAAGCGCAACAAGAAACATTGTGTTTATAACAAACATATTTTTTATAATTTTTAAATAGAATTTAATAAATTTTTAAAAAAATTAGATGTGATGAAGATGTTGATATGGAAGATATTATTTCGTATTGGAATAAAATTTCTTCTTTTGGAGATGGTGATTTAACATTCGTAATTTTTTTAACTTTTTGGTTTGTTATCTAGACTGGAGGTGCAATTTTTCGCTAAAAAAATTATAATAAAGAAAGCGCATTAAAAAATCGTGTTTTTAATACTATCTTTTTGCATAAAAGTGACAATCGTGATGAACAAACACCCGCTGGTCAAACTACGAGTTTTGGAACCCGAAGCAACATTTCAGCAATAAACGGCAAATTTGTTAAAACAAGATATGGGACGAATGCTGTCTGTCTGGAAGGTTCGAAAGCGAAATTTTTTCTCCCATCTTAGTAAGATTTTTGAAAAAAAACCCTTCGAGTTATAATTTTAAAAAACATTCATTATTTTGTTAACCTTTATTTTTATTTTCAATTTGTAGATATGTGGAACTATTTAAGAAGCAAAAAGATTTCGATGATTTTATTATGATGAAGCCAGTGATTCGAGTATTAGAAGGACACGCAATAGAAATTACTTTTTAAGAGGATTTGAGAGAATAAAAACATGTATGATTGAGAAATAAGAATATATATCCAATTGTAATATTTTTGTAGAAATAAAAAATAGTTTCGTTTATTGAAAAAAATGAAATATTTTTATTCTCCATCAGAGTAGGGTATTTTTTCCAACTAAGGTAGGATAGGATACTTATGTACTTATTGGAAGGGCAGATAAAACATATCAAACATTTTTCTACAGTATTTTATGATGGTGGGTAAAGTGTTTTGAATTTTACAGCGTACGTTTTCTGTAATTTAAGTTTAAATTAGGATCGGTGTGCACTAGAGGAAATCAGGCGCGTTAACGCGGTAACATGGCATTCCGCAATAAATCGAGAACAAATTACAAAATTTGATTATCCATGTTAATAATTCATACACACTAATTACAATCACATCACGAGAAGAAATGTAGGCCATGTTAGGTAATGTAATATGCTCCTTCGAATATGACATCAAATTTCGACCTTTACCGTCCAAATTTGAATAGTATCAATTTAAATTATCCTATTTACATTTTGTTAAATACTTATCTTATAGAAAACCTTTCGCAGGTTGAAACACTTCGAAATATCTATGGAATACAGGAATCCCCAATAAAACTTATAACCTATCAGTCACAAATTAAACGGTGAATATAGTGATATATAAATTAATGAGTTTCATTGTGCTAGATCAACGTAATAAAGAAAAAAGTCTATCAAAACGCCAGCCATTTTTATCATGAAACATTACAAGTAATGTTTGTAAATTAATATTTACATTAAATTACTAACCTTAATTTAAACGCAGAAACACAGCTTTCTCTCAGGTGGGAACCAAAAGCGAGAGAAATTCAATACGAGTAGTCAAAGTAGAAAGAGTATTATCCTCTGCTACCAACTTAGGCGCGTGAAAGTCATAATAAAACCCATAATACAAAAATATTATTATTTTTCATACGAAAACCTCAATTGGATTTTGTGAATCATGAAAAATTGTGACATTTCTTTTACAGAATAGTTTTATTTACATAACGTTAACATTTTTAATGTATTGCCATCGTAATTAAAAAATAAATATCAATGGTTCTTCATTTGCTGTGTCTGAAGCGAACATTCTACGTTAAGAGTTTTTATTATCTAATGTAGAAACGTTATTTATTTTTATGTACAGGAACGAGATTTTTAAGATAATTGAAAAGGGGTTTTATAGAAGTACAGCAAAATACGATGATAATGTATCTCTAATTCATATTTTATTGTCTTGGTGCCCTAAATCAAATGTTATTTTATAATGCTCATGAATTCTTTATGTAAAATTATTTAATGTTACATGCCTTCAGCTCACGAAAATTGTCTAGTGTGCTAGCCACATTTGTATGTCAATGAACTCACCATTTGTCGGCCGACATTTTGTACTCTGCGGTGGGTGTGATCGTTCATCAATTGATAAGACCATGAGCTTGCCTCCTCTGTCGACACTGGGAGGCNATTATTTTTTCTTTCCGCAAAGACTGCATACATTATTTTCTGAAAGACAACATTTGCAAGTGGGTTGTTACAGCGATGTTAAATAACCACTGTCTTCGTCCGTTGCTTTTTTACCTTCATCCATGATGTATCTATACGCGCAAACATAACGTTACTAAACACGATGGTGGTGACACGACCATAGTTATACAGTTATATTTTCACACAATACCTGTCACAGGTGTGTAGTCGCATGCAACAGGATGTAGAATTAAACAGTAGGCAGAGGTGTTCGGATTAATGTTATTCTTTCTCTCAAAGTCGATGCGCATGTCCACCGTTTGAACTATTCTAGGTGTATCACATCGTTTACAATCAAAAACGAAAAAAGGGTATAGGTTTGTGTATCCCCAAGTTGTAATGACGGAAATAGGCTCTCGAAAGAAAAATCTTCTTTCAAAATCTTCGAACATGCTAAATGTTTTCGGACAGTGATTATAGTATGTTGTACCGTAGAACCATGCCACGCGTAATTTACTATAAGGAATAAACACATTTAAAAAGAGCTTTGCCGTACACAAAGAACAATGATTGAATTCTGCTTCATTTTTCGTAATGTCATTGCGTATATTCTCCTGTAGAGCAAAGATGACACAACGGTGCCTCCTTCACCATTGACGATTTAAAAGTCCATATGTGTTTTGTAGTCTGAGAGAAATTCGGGAGCTCCTGAAGTACCCACCGAATGATCTCGATAGGTAAAGCTTTTTCTTTTTCGATAATGTCTATTAGATAGATCTTTGCCATTTTATCGACACGCACAAGTGGAACGCGCCACGACGTTTTAGTGATAACATCTTTAAATGATGATGCATTAGATGATTTTATAATGAAACAATTAATATCGTGTCTGGAGGTAAATAAAACAAGTTCTTGTGATATACCATAAACGATATTTTGATGATCTTGTGCAAATCCCATCAACAATTTTAACGGTATCCGTGCCGTAAATTCACCGTTGCTTCTTATTAAAGTTTTTAGTGCATTCTCTTCGTTTACGTAGAGTGCCTCTTCTGCTGTTCATCCGGCTTTATATTAAATTCGCTCTTTGCGTGACAGAGAAAGAACATTCTTCATGATTGTCGATATTCCAGAAGACGTGTAAAAGCAATCACAGTACCACTGATTTCATAGCTTATTTCCTGAAATAGAAATGCCTATCCTTTGTTGAGAAGTTATGCATCTGTTCGCGTTGTTGTTCCAGTTTTTAATGCTTTTCCTTCTATAACGATCACACTGTCGGAAGGAATTGTAAGAGAATCCTTATTTTGAATGGCGATGCCTATTTCATCATTTTTATTGTATGATGCCGTGTAGGGTGTTTAAATATGAGTTTCACATGCTGTAATACGTGAACATTCGCAAATATCTATCGCATGATCAACGAAGAGGTTGGTGACGGATATGTTGTCGCTTCTCGCTCTTTTTCTCTTCGTCGACAACATGATAGCTAAGCTCGCGCAGATACGTCTTCTCTTCTGTGTCAACGTTGTGTTTGCATAAAGAATAGTGTGTTGTGAGCAGGGTAGTGCTCGCATTTTATACATTTTTTCAGGCTTCAGGAGCAGATTGCACGTTATGTGCGTGTTTTTTCGAAATGGAACGAGCTCATTTTTACTATTTTCCAGTCGCATGATAATGGCGTTTATATAGTTTGTGCCTAGACGATGAGCCATCGCGTGGTACGCTATTTCTTCAATGTTCGCTTCGGACGGTTGATCGATGAGAAATGGATGAAGAATGTGCACCTTTCGTTTGTTGTTGTATACGCTTTCTCTGATATTACAAGTGATATAAACATTGAGAAAGTCTGTTAATTTAACCTCTTCCTCAGAGTTGTAATACTCATCGGGATCCGTTTTTGGGACAGTGTTCTTATTGAAATCAAAATGATGTCCGATGCTGTTGTCTACATCGAAATATAAAAGAAACGACGAATTTACTTGTCACTTATGCGTTGCACTATCACCTTGTAGATCAAAGTAATACCCTTTCGATGCAAATTTTTCTTAATATTGCCTTTCCTTTCTTTTTTGAGATAATTGTTGATATCATCAAGAGCATACGTACTGGGCGGGACTAACACAATAAAGATTATTTGTTCTTTTGTTGATTCTGGATTTTCTTTTATTTATTCTGGATTTTCTTTTGTTGTTTGTGGATTATGTTTTGTTGATTCTGGATTATCTTTTGTTGATTCTGGATTTTCTTTCGTTGATTCAGAGTCTACTTCCCGGAAGTTTTTTCGTATACAAACCTTTGTATCAAAATCACACAAACGCGTTATGAAATCTTGAATGAGATACACAAACGCGTAATTTTTTTGGAAACGTTCAGCACAGCGTTCTTTGTCTGCAATTGTAGCAACGTAAGGTCATAGTCTTCATTGAGCACAATGGGTGACGTGTAATGCACAGTAAACTCGGGTGCATCGCCATAGAAGATAACCGTATGACTCATTGCGTCTTTCTGCGACAGGTTCCGTTCTTCCAATCATAGTATAGGAATTGAAGACAGAGGCGCACACATATTTCCGTATGAAAAACCAGAACTCGCACTTTGTTTAGACGAGTTTTCGCGACACTGTGTGTTTCCAATAAAGACGACAAACTCTAGCGGTGGTGGCAGACCGAAGGAGTCAAAATAACATACATCATCGTGGTGTACGATGTATGCTACCAAATGCGTGCCGGGTCCGGAACTATTATCCAGATTGGTATTGCCTTATTCTAGTTTTCTCTTCTTCTTAGGTAGTGTGTCACGCATAAAGACACCTAGAAAATAGGGAATCCACAATGCACGTGCATGACGTATCACTTTTTCGTGGGTCATTCTATGCTGCGGAATGTCATTTAGTTTTTTTGACATATTCTCCTCCTACTCTTCTTTCGTGGCATCCCCTTACTACGGTGATGAGGAGGAAGAGTTTTCGACCGTGTCTCGTTCTCGATTGCATTTGTCTATTCAACCCCTTATCCTGTTGTTTTGCCTTAAGCATTTTAGCATTAATTACAGCGTTCGCAATGGCCGAAGCACTGCCGGCAAGAGAACCCAATGCGTTTCAACCGGCGAAGAGAGGGATTAGAGGTAAAAATCCACCTCGCTTCGCTACCGGGAGCTCTCATTTTATTCTTTTTGCGCTGATTTCTCTTTCACTTTACCATAGGACTTGTGCTCACTCTTAAACTGTCAATAGTGAACTAAACAGGAAAAGCGTATCGACATACTATTAATATTCAATCAATGCAAGTTTAGGGGCACCCTGTAACGTCTCATATTAACGATACCAATCATCGTGTTGTATAATGTATTAAATTTCCAGAAACAATGGAAAATGCTTTCTATGTTACGTTGCATCATCCCCGGGAAGATTCTTGTATTTGAACACATAATACCATCTATCGCTGATTACATATAATCTATTTTTTGTGATAATTGATAAATCTATTTTTACATGACATTTTCTTCTAGGGTGTTCAGTTGCAACATGTGTATTATATTCTTGGATTATTATATTCTTGAGTCACACGTTAAAGTCCTGCATACGTTACCTTGTGGGCAGAAAATCCAGGAGAGATTGACCATTGATCGTCAGGTAGTTTAGACGGTCTATTCACGGAGCTGGCGATGATGAGTGACAATACACGGTGATGTGTAGCTAACACAGGAAATGTTATCTATGATTTGGTCGTTGTTTCTACCATTTTTTTGCGGATACTGTTTCGTTGATATATTGTTTTATTTTACGCATTCTCTCATCCACGATACGATGAACAAAATTACGTGTGGAAACATCGGAATGAGATTCTAGTTCGTTGACATGATTTGCACCATCGATAACACTGACAGCTATACGTTTCAAAGGTGGTAATTCCGATAAGGTTCTGCCAACACAAGCCTTGGTTTCACAATCGTTGTCATTTTCCGGCTCACCCACACATGTGAGATTTTTTATCTTGAAAATAATAATGGCCCCCCTACACCTCACACTCTCTCTCGTGTTGTGACTGAAGATATTCATGTCGATCAACTAAATGGAAAAATGATGCAATCCCACCTCTATTTATTCACTCTCGTGACACATTCCACCTCATTTGATTAACATGGATATTGTGGAGCACTCTTCATCGCTCCCCAACCACAATGACACACAACTTTTGGATGATGATTAGGATTCTAGACAACAACGTGAGAATGAAAACGGTCCTCTCTTACCGAACAGCGTAGGACTGCCGGGTTGTGCGAAAACAAATGTCATGTCACTCTTGACGTGTGAAAACGGTCTCAAGTTTCAACAAATTTTTCTCTATACAACAACGCGTGATCAAACGCACTCTCATTTGCTAAATTGTGTCACTAACGTCATATGCAGTTTTGATGTGTTTTCCAATCACGAGAAAGTAATACCTTTGTCAGAGGCTATCCCTTGTAGTATCTTTGTGTTTGATGACATTGCGACAGAAGATCAAGACTGTATCACAACCCATTTTGCAGGAGGTCGACATAGACATCATGATGTTTTATACCTTTGTCAAACCTATACAAAAATTCCGAAATAATACATATGCGATAACGCGACAAGATGAAAACAATCTGAACGCTATTTACAAGGAGCATATCAGCACAGACTTTCCCTCTTTTCATGCATTTGAGCTTATGTGTTCGAACGTGTCGAAATCACATCCCTATGTCTTTCTTTTGATCGACAAATCGCATAGTAGTATGCAACATTGTCGCTATCGCATCGGATTTGATCGCAATTCAATTCCAAAGACTATTTATCGCAATGCAAAGGATTATGCATGAACATAACATCATGAGAAATAAGGAGATACACTATACACGCCGTGTGCGAAACTTTGGACCCGGCGTGTTTGGTCGTTTTATCAACAACGCGATTGACAGACTTTCCTTTGAAGCACATATTCCGGGCGGTTAAAAGTCCTGAAGACCGGGGACGAAATTGCAACAACGTTTAGCACGAGGAGATTCCGGCATCAACGATCTCGATAAGGCATGTAGGGAACATGATATCGCCTACTCTTATAATAAGGATGGTGAGGAGAGAAAGAAAGCCAATGGGCTGCTTGCATCACGTGCGTGGTCACGTGTAAACATCCAAAAATGTGAGCATAGGGGAAAGCGTCGCTGCCTTGGGAGTGAGCGGTAAAATGAAACTAAAATCGAAATTAGGAAGGAATCTCAGACATAAAACAGAGCAAAAACATCAAAGATGATTTGAAGAACATTACAAAAATTGAACACTCTATACACGGTAAAATACAGAAGCAGATTGTTAGATATCTATGTGAAAGATCCTGTTGAAACCGCAATACATTTCGAAAAGAAAGAAAGAAAGAAACAGAATAATGAATGTCAGTTTACTCAATCTTCCATCATCAACACTCAGCCAAGCTAAAACGTAAGATAGATATCCAACATTCTACCACATAGAAAAGCAATCAGACTCTTTCTACACACCTAAATAATTGTTTAAAGGAAAAGATAAAGTCGAAACATCTTTTGATTCGGATGATGTAGACATAGACGATGGTTATTTCAACTGGAACACGGAATTGATGAATGTCCAAGCAGGACGCTCAAATCAAGTCTACGGTTCACGTTTTGATAACGGAAATTTGTTTCCCGGGAATTGACGTATGGATCTCCATACAATCGTAACATTCACGGTGATTCATGAAACATATCATGCAACACTCAGTTTAACGCAACTCTTGTATTATCGACAACCGGATATGCGTGACGTGACGAAAGAGGATGACTCTGCATATGCACAACTTTTAAGGGAAACTTAATAAAACACTTAATAAAAACATTAAAAAGCTGAACCTAAGCGAACATCAACAGAAAAGTATAAATACATTAAAAAGTGTTGAGGTCCACCACTCGCGCCGTAACAAGTTGAAGAAAGCCGAAGAAAAGATCGAGACTACGTTTTGTTACAACATCTCGCTATAAATACAGGTGGGATCCAAATGTGCTCGTAGAACGTTTACGTCTATTACATGCCTCTCAAGCAGCGAGACACTGTGGGCATGGAGGAGAAATTGCGGAAATTGAAAACGAGCTTCGTGACGCCGGACTTATCCTATGATGACGCGATACGATATTGCAAAAGAATTACATGCACCGGCGCGCAAACGCTTTCGTAGACGACACGTGATCGCCAATGGATTGGATGATCTCTCGCAAGCCGATTTGGTGGATATGCAAGAGTATGCAAAGAGTAATGCGTTACATTTTGATAGTGATAGATGTCTACTCGAAATACGCATGGGTCGAACCTTTGAAGAGTAAGACGGGGGATGCTATCAAGAAGGTATTTAAACATATCCTCTCTTCAAAACGAAAAGCTAATCTCTTACAGACAAATAACGGTAGTGAATTATACAATAGCGTTTTTCAAAAATGGTTGAAGGGAAAAAGCATTAATCATTCCTCCACATATTCCACATGGGATACGTCTGGAAAGAATTTTAAGTTGTTCATCATCATCAGCATCTTTAACAAAATAAAATGAGTATGAAAATGTGATGGAGTGAAATAATTTTAACAAAAAATTATATCTTACACACATGAAAAAAAGTATATATTTTTAAACGTACCTTTTGATTTATTTCAAAATATATCATTTATTTTTTCTACAACATTTCATACCGGACTTTATTCCGGGGAATTTCCACTTCATATTTCTAAATTTCTCTTAAAATCAGGTAACTTTCTCTTAAAATCAGGTAACTCATATTTATCCCATGGGATAAACGTGGAAAGAAGATGAAGTCGTTCATCATCAGCATCTGAAACAAGAAACAAAATGTATGAAAAAATGGAGTGAAATAATTGTAATATTAAAAACGTATTACTCACTTACTCGATTGATGAGGAATGTTTTCCTTGTTAAAAAACCATAGGAATACGGCCAACACATATTTTTTGCTTAACTGCAGCTTCTTAAACCTCTCCCCAACACAAACTCATAGAGTATACTTTTGTTCCATTCTTCATTTAAATGTTCCACACAATCTGTTAACTTTGGGCATCCGTAATGTTCAATATCTATGATTTTCACTTCCTCATCCACATAGGGTCTTAACCATTTTTTTATAGTCTTTTGACATAAATTATCTTCTTATTAGCTAACGCATCCTTGAAAACCGTCGGCAACAATTTGTACTCCGCGTTACCAAGAGATTGCCATGCTACATTATGATGATAGTGTGTCAACCATAATGCTATCCTTGCATCGTTTTAATTCAGTTCCCGATCTTTGCATGGCGGGTTAAATATGCATGTTTTCATCTGCCTATTCGCAAGTCTCCTTCCTTCATAAAACTCTGCATATCGACGATATCATACCTAAAACAAAAATATTAATAATATGAAAAACAAGCATAAATGAAAGAAAATTATACTAAAAAATTCGTGCAAAGAACTTACGGGCCATCAAAGTTGAAACGTTGATGCTGTCGGCAAGCCATGCTCATATGCTCAACACAGCGTGTTATAAAGTACATTTCGTTATCGTTTGACGTCAGTGCGGTAGAAAATGGGTAACCATGAAATTAACACACATTGATAAGTCGTGCACCATTTTGTTAATTGTATCCTTCAACGTCAATGCCGTAGAATGTGTGTTAATTGCATGCTTTTTCCTACATTGATAAGTCATGTGTCGGACGCGTGTTACTTAAGATATGCAATGAAACGCTACAGTATTGCATTGATCATGGTAGACGTCTAATGCAGTAGAACCATTGCCGACTACTACAAAGCGGGACAAATCTTACACTTCGACAACGAGACATTGAGTCATCTGCCTTTGGTGATACAGGGCAGCACATCAAGTACCTACGTTGTTTGAGCGTTTGCCGCTACACATCCTGGACATCAAACAGCTTCAATACTGTCGACGACATTACAACATTGACAACATACATATTGATGGACCGCCACCACTCGTTGGCGACTGCTGCTTGTGTCACGAGAAGAAAGAAGACATTGCACAATAACAAAAAAGGTAACTGACGCAGCGAATTTCGATGACATTTGCTTTCATCACACCTTTTATTCTGTCATACGACATCTGTGCCGATAACTGATAACTGTACCCATTTCGTATATTGCACACCCCGCCCCAAATATTATCGTACACTCATTTGCGTATGTTGTACACTTCGCATGACAGATGAGAGTCGCAGCATTTTTGACGAACGAGAACGAAACACGGTATAACAAATCGTGTTCGTTAATCGTTCCACCGTCAATAATCCCGACTTCATCAGGTGCATATTTTATGTGGAAGTGGATGGACATCTATTTAGAGTGTATTATTATATGTACAATCGTCATTCTCTTCATACTATCATGACATTGTCCTATTTGTTTAGATGATCTATATGCGACGTCTTGTTTTTTTGGCGCATCGAAGCCTTGAACATTATTGGAAGAAGAAGCAATTTTTATTGAGAGAAGCTATAAAATGAGAAGACTAATAGCTTTCGAACGTTGTAACATCATGACTTGTAGCGTGTCAACATGGTGTGATAAATGTACTTTACTGGCACCTGATATCAAAGCATATGTGGATGAGCGAGTAAGCGAAATACAACAAATTATTGGCGATGAAACTCAAGCGAGGCGTGAGGAAAATGATCTTGTAAGCAAAACAGAACTTCGTGAACGTTTGGACAAACAAATTGAAACGCAAGTAAACAGACATGTATCGTCCGTCTTCGCTGAAGAACATGTAGAGTGTGAATATAATGAGAATGTTGTAAGTAAAGGTTATGTGGATGAGATCGTGCAAACTATAATCGATAGTGTATACAAGCGTTCTGACGATTTTGCGAAGATCTGCGTGTCAACATTTTGTTCGCAATGAAATTAAATGCAATGTGGACGCACTAAATCATACGCTCATTGATGTTATCGATATTAGATTCAAAAACGAAAAACTCGTTGTACGACTACATGTTGAAGGACAAGAAGAACTTTTGAAGAAACACATGGATGAAGAGATTGTTATCGTTCGAGAGCTCAACTATGAAGAAAAAGAACAATTGGGAATACGACTGGAAGGGTTGAAAAAGTTAGGACAGAAGCTGCATGATAACCTATGTCTACAACAAAAGCAACATGATTCCGTTTGTCTACGACAAACATGGTATCTCGAATTTTAATGCAAATCGCTTTCGTATACAAAACTTAGGTGTTTTATTTAACGCTACAGATGCAGTGAACAAAGTCTATGTAAACTACTCAATTCAGAAGAAGAACAAGACAATAAATTGAAAAGAATTGAAGCAGTTCGGAACCTCATCGTTCGCAAGATACGTGAAATAGGATTAGTACATACACGCGTTCGCGCGGTGGAGCCCTCTTCGACTGCAGAAAATCGCGACTCACTAATTTAGAAAATCCTATTAATCCACAAGATGGTGTAACACTCAAATACGTTAAATATCATTATGTAGCAAAATATAATGTATAAAACATTTAACAATTTTATATAAACATTGTATAAAAATGTGGGGAAATATTTTTTCAAAACGATTCGCTTTATTTCAACAAAAACCCCATCCAGTTAGGGCACTTTCCCCTCCCCCACTTCGATTTTGCGGGCAATAATGTCGGGGTGGTGACATTTATAGTGGTGGCGATACGCTTCGATCTATGTGGCGGTGGGGGAATGACGGCAACGGTTGTTAGTGGGGACACTACTTAGTATCACTGCCGCCGTGACGATGGTGTAGTGTTTCTTCAGCGACCGTCGACGATGGATCCTCGTCCTCCTCGTCGTCTCCCATCGCCGAAATAACTCAACGTTAGACTGAAGATCTAAAGGTCCCCGGTACAATCCCGGGTTCCGGTATTTCGTGTACATCTTCCTGTGTCAGTTTGATTTTTTTGTGCGGCTACATAGTTCGTCGACATCGAGGTCATTAGAGCCCTAAAAACGTGTACAGGTAGGGAAAATGCAGTTACGCACTAGGGAGGGCCAACATGACTCTCCCCACTCTTGGGACTCGCCGAATGATGCAATCATGCCCACTAAAAACCCTCCTGAATTACAATATATCAAATCATATCTCAAAATATTACATAAAGAAGAAGATAAAAGGAAAAAGTTAAAAGATAAAAAGAAAAGAGGAAAATGAAAGATACCCTAGCCCTCGTAACCAAGTAGCGTCGGGATCGAAAAGAACGAAAGGTGATCAAGGAAGGTCAGTAAAGAGAAAGGAAGGATCCTAGCACAAGTAAGTGGAAGTAATGTCAGGTGGGGGCCCCGCGTTCGCCCCGTGTTCCGTTCGTGAATAGATAGGAGTTGATAAGAGCATATCGTAAGAAATTGCATCATACACCATTTTGAAGGGGGGAATGATCCATGCAATGTTGCATCATGTTACGTCAAGTTGTTGCAGGTTGCATCTTACCCCTTAAACAACATTTTGGATTTCCCCCCCAAAAATTGAAACCCATTTCTCAATATTTTGGAAATCCCTCACCTCCCCCACTGCCACAACTTACGGTGCATCGCCTTCATTTCCACCACTTCCTGGGCTTGAACTAATATTTTCATGCCAAAAACTAACCGGATGTGAAACTGCAACTTCTGGTGATAAAATCATATCAGACCTTGGTAGGGCTTGAACTGGTACAAGTATTCTACTAATATTTATAAAACCTAATTTACAATTATAATTTACAGTGGCAGAAATAAACTTTCAAACAATCTGATAACTTATTTTTATTCTATTAAAGTTGTGAAAAATACAATATCTTTTTTCTTATGAATGACATTAGTTATAATTGAAAAACTATGGCTAATTACATGTTTGATTGAAAAGTTATGTGAATTTCATCTAGCCCATAATGTATAATATACATATGGTAGATACATTATTTACTCTAATACTATGGATTACATTGGTTTTGTTACAGTCAACATTTGTCAAATATTTAAGTATTTATGAGCACTATTAAATATTTTCACTTGGCTGTTGACGTTGCAAACACTGCTCCACGAGTAGGTACTTGAAGTTGAGAGTTAAAATATGCATCCGGCGTGTAGGTACGCGAAAACCGGGCTTAAGAACTACCAGCATTGGAGCCGCCTGTGATCACTTATCCCCTGAAGGGGGATGTAACCAGTGGGGGGTAAGATGCAGGCTGGCGTGGGGGGGGCACTTGCCCCTCACTTTTTGTAAGAAAAAATAAACATTTCATTTGAACCCTCTAAAACATGGAATTATAAAAAACCCTTTATACTGGTCTTGCTTTGGTGTCATCTAGTTGTTGTAATCCTTTAATTTATACCGAAGTATAAATTGTCCTCTCAAAGTCTATTTACCCTGTAATTCAAATTTTGTTTTCGTGCGATATACGATAAAAATGAGTTGCCGTATAGTAATATCAGATTAGTGATTAGTTCAAAGTTGTTTATACTGGAAAATGGGGTAAGATTTGCAGTGGAGGAAGTTCGATTGTTGATGTACATCCAGCGTCGCTATCAACAATTGATAACTGTCATTAGAACAGAATATCCATTACGGCTTCTGGTTCTGCTCGTGATCTTTATGGAGAGGTGGTGGTCAGGGGTGAATTTGAAGCTTTTTATAAACGTATCATCATTGCCTTGCGCACTATCACGGCTAGCGCAAACCAAGGCAGCCAATTGCGCTATCAGAACCAGAGAGGCAGATCTATCTTAGAGATTAGTGAGTTACTAGACCGATGGACACTGTGAAATTTACTCGCCAGTTTGTCGCTTGTATCCGTTCGTTACAGTGCATAATGTCTCTGTGATTATATCTAGCGTTCCCATGTTATACTTTCTCGCGTGCAAAATTGATTCGAGGCTTAAATGAAGCGTTTAACTGGAAAAACCTTGTTTGACTTTTTCGCAAAGAAACAGAAGCAGGTAGCAACAAGTGATACTCAACAATGCGACACCGCCGCCGTCGTAGATACTGTTTCTGCGTTTAGTTCTGTAGAGTCTCTTTCATTAAATACCGAAACAGAAGTTTCAACTACCTGCGTGTCCAGCGTGACTAATATTCACAGTTCAGCTTCAGCATAGAGATCCACTTCATGGTAAGCAAGCAGCATTATAATTTTTCCAGGATAGTCCATTTCAACCTAAGCTCAACGAATATCCAGAAACAAAAGGAAGAAAGTTCAGAAGTTCGTTGTTCGCAGAATATAGTGGCAAGAATATAGTGTTGCTGGAGACAAAGCATTTTGTTTCCCTTGTCGATTATTTGGAACCACAGGTTGCTATGATGATACATAGTTTTAAAGAACGTGAAAGATCCTCATCTCACCTTAATGCTTTGCAGCGTTGGCACGAGGGATTAAAAACCAAGGAAAGTATTGTGGTTGGCTGGCCTGCTTATAACATAAGCAACGCTCGTTAATGCACTCTGTCCATTTTTCAGTTTAATTGTCTTAATTATTTTATTTTCTCAAGTTTTTCTGATTTTTTAAGTGTATTTAAGTATTTTCTTTAGTGTAGTGTTGTTAGTATTGTGTCTCCAGTGTCCTAAGACATAAAAAGCTCGACAAACGTCATTGCAGTTGAACTAGTCAAACGAACTTTACAATTTTCTTGTGATTCTATTAGTGTTATTCTAAAGTGTGATAAAGTGATGGACATCATCATTTATACTTCTTTACAAGCATAAAGGTAAAGCATAACCAATTTGTTTTAAGTATTTCTTTCAAATTTCTGTAGGAATTAAACTCTCATTGTCGTTGAAATAGTTGCTTAGACTCGTCTCCCTAACAACAGTAAGATAAAAAATTTCAATAGGTTTAACTATAATTATTATTTCATTGTAAAAAATAATTATCTCTCTAGAAACACCGGATTTATTTGTAGTTGCCGACTTGCTAGTTTCGCATCTGCTTTTGTTCCAATTTATTAACCAAGTCACAACAATGGACACGATCGCATTGCTTAACGCATTCAAAATTGATCTCCAGAAGGCGTACCAACACTTAGTATATACTCGTATTTATACTTGTATCAGTGCTCTGGAGGAGGCCAATAAAAACACTAGCGGCGGCTGGACGACAGTTAGGGATTTTCGCCGACCTTCCAACTGCGGTCTCCCGGTTCCATAAAAAACACATACACCATCCCCTCTCTTGACACAAAATAGGTTTAGGGTGTTAGAGAACATGTCCCATTTCCCCATTCTAACCACCCCTCCCACTTCTTTCACCCCATCCTATTCCGCACACAAACCCGTTAACCCTCCTCCTCACAAACCTCGCTCTGGTCAGCACAGACGTCCAAAAACACGTAAAATTGTGATGCCCAGCACTGTGAAAGACAACACTTCCACGTAAAAATCTAGCGTTTTAATTTTAGCTGATTTCCATGGCCACCAAAATCCTCCATTATGCGTGAAATTGTTACTAGCCTTTTCTCTGTATCCGGTTTCTTTAAGCCAAACGCTCGTTTGGCTGAAGTTATCAGAGAACTGGACACCCACACGGAAAAGCTCACAGAGCGGGACACAGTAATTATTGTTGGTGGGCTGAACGATTTAAATTTGGGTGGTCAATTCAATTATAGTGAACATATGCAAAAACTCAAACAGGCCTCCCAACGCACTAACATCATACTTCCTAGGCTGCCTCCACGCTACAACATGCCACACTTGAACAACGAAATTAACAATGCAAACATCGCTCTAAGACAGCACCAGGCAGACACGAACATCACTTTCGTTGACCTGCAATCCCACCTTTCTGCCAAGGACTTTACCCGGCACGGACTTCATCTGAGACCGTCTGGGAAACAACGCTTCGCTTCTCTCTTAGCTTACCTCACCTCCTCCACCTACTCAAAATCCACCACCCACCCCTATTGCTACCACCTCACTTTCTCCATCTCTCCCCACTACCATTTCTTCTCCTGTCCTTGACATGTCTCCGCCCCTTATCTCACCTCTCCCGTCCAAAGCTGTTTCACCGACCCCAACCCCGACTCTTTCCGCCCCCAAACATGGTTATAACTTGCGGTCGAGAGTTCGATGTGTTTCTCGAAGATGACAAATATAAATTCTCCTGAACCATCTAAATTCAATTGCATCCCTCGAGAAAATAAAATAAATATCTTACATCATGATGTTCAGTCGCTTTCCAACAAAGTAATAGATATCGAAATTCTTTTACTAGACTATCTATTTGATTTGTTATGTCTAACAGAGCATTGGCTTTCTGATAATGACATAAAATTTAGTTTTATTCCAAATTATTCTTTAATTAGTTTTTACTGTCGAAAAATTTCAAAGGTAATCATCCTCACGGCGGAACAAGTATCTACGTTAGAAATGACATTTTATCCTCCCTATTGTTAGGTTGCGAGATATTGCTTGGATGGTATTTTCGAACTCTCTGCAGTTCATTTAACCGACAAAGGCATTGTAGTTTTGTATATTTACAGACCTCCTCAATCAGATCTTGAAATATGTTTTCAAAATTTCGAAATCATATTAAAACGTCTAACACAGAAATATACGGAATCTTTTATCTGTCGCGATTTCAACATTGATTTCCTCCGTGAATCGGATTCCGCGCACAATCCCAAGAAACGGTTCAATAATCTAATCAGTTCCATCAATCTTATTACTACGATAATCGACCCCACTCGCGTCTCTGGTTCATCCCAAACATTGCTGGATCAAATAATTGTCAACAATAGACTCATATATACTTCTCAAGTATTTAAACTGGGGTATAGCGAACACTTTACCAAAATAGTAACTATTGAAGATAAATTAAAACCACGAAATAACATTTACAAGATTACTAGACAGTTCAACGAAAAAAAACAACAATTTTTTTTAACCTGTTACATCAGGAAACGTGGGATTTTAACGAATAAAATTTCAATACCAACGAAAATTTCATTGTATTTTTTTTCAATATTCTTGAAGTATTACAACTCTTGCTTTCCTATAAAACGCAAGTTAGTTAAAGTTAGCAATTACAATCGATGGATAACTCAAGGGATTAAAATTTCTTCCAAACACAAACGTCATTTATATTCTTTCAAAATTCAACCCAAATTTCATGATTATTTCGGTAAATATAAATCCATTCTCAGAAAAGTGGTCAATGGAGCTAAATTAATGGAAAATGACAGACAGATAATAGAATCGAACAACCGGGCAAAAACTATGTGGAATATATAAAGAAATACACATCCTCTTCAAAAAATCGCCAAGGAAACATTTCCCTACTAGATGATGGCAAAATTGTATAAAATCCAAAGGACATCGCAAATTTATTTAATATTTATTTCTCAAAAATAGGTAAAATATCGAAATTAGTAACTCAAAACCCATGACCATCAAATACATCCATACACGTGCCGCATTCTATGTTCACTTCCGAGACTAAGTCGAGTGAAGTTAAGAGTGTCATAAGTTCTTTAAAAAATAAATTTTTAGCAGGGATAGATCATATACCTGAATTTATAGTAAAATCTTCCTCTCACGTTATATTAAACCCACTCACTCCTATGTTCAATAGCTCCTTGTCAGAAGGTGTGTTTCCTGACGTATTTAAAAAAGCTAAAATGAAACCATTACATAAGAAAGGAAATAAACGTGATGTTGGAAACTGATGCCAACTTTCCAAAAATCCTGGAAGAACTCTTTTATAAGAGACTTTTTCGCATAATAATACGATCAGCAAGGTTTCAGGAAATCCTTTTCAACTAACAGCGCCAAATTTCCTTTTCTAAATGATGTAACCAATTCTCTTGACCGTGGAGATAATCCACAAGGTATTTTTCTTGATTTTTCGAAAGTTTTCGATGTAATCGATCATGAAATTCTTCTCAGAAAACTGCACTCATACGGCATTCATGAATTGCCACGTCAATGGCTAACTTTCTACTTGAAAGATAGGCATCAGCAAGTAGAAATTTCCCATGTTGAAAATAAAGTATGTCAATATTACCTTTCAGAAACAGAGCCACTTACTTGCGAAGTTCCTCAAGGTTTAATTTTAGACCCTATCCTCTTTTTATTGTACGTAAATGATATGACATCCACCACGCGTAATTGCAAAATGGTTCTCTTTGCTGATGACACAAATATACTATGTAAACATGTCAAAGCGCAAAATGCTCTATTTAACCTCTCGTCTTGGTTTCATTCAAATCGTCTCATCGTTAATACTGATGAAACAGTATCCATGTCATTTCGCAATAGTGTAACGAAATCATTTGCTCCTGCATCCCTTTCGCTAAACGAAACCCAGTTAAATTCAGTCAAGATAACAAAATTTTTAGGGCTACATATTTAGAAAATCCTCAAATGAAATTGCCATATTGATAATTTGAAATTCAAACTAAGCAAAATATGCTATGCATTCCGAATTTTAGCCAACATTATTTCAACACATTTCTTGCTGCGTGTATTTTGCAAATGTATATTCTTATTTACGGTATGGAATTATCTTCTGAGGCCAATCCATACAGAGCATTCAAACTTTTAGAATTCCAAAGAGAATAATTCGGATTATATGAAAATCTCACCCCCGAAATTCATGCAAACCTTTATTTAGAGAATTATATATTCTCCCTCTCCCTTGCATATAAATTTATGACTTTGTCGTGTTTGTTAAGACAGAACTATTAAAATCCCACCCCAAGAAATTGTCTAGTTCACGAACCCAAGGCAAATATTTATCGTCCTGGCGTGTCAACAACTCTTTGAAAAGAGGCCCTTATCATTCAGTAATAATTTTGTATAATTCCCTTCTCCAAAATCTAAAAAATATAAATAAATTGAATCTCTTTAAATCTTTAAAAGCTTTTTAATGTGCTATTGTTTCTGTAATGTGAAAGAATTTACAGATTTTAATAAATGAAGTTAATGAGAGTTTCAATTTACCATTAAATATTGTTTTCCACATGACCTCGGATGATGTAAGTGATGTTAATATCTCTTATACTTTACCAAGCAATTGTTATAGTACTCTAGATATTGATTAAATTCCTTTTTCGCACATGTTGATTTTGCTCCCTTTGTTTATTAATAGTTTATTTCAAACTGTACACATTCTTGGCACGATTGTGTACGTTATCTCTGTAGCCCCACCCCGGCCCGGGTTTTCCTCCGGGTAGTGGCGGATTTTCCTTGTGCGGGAAAGTCATTAATACTTTTGTTTTATTAATCTCGAATTTTTACTTCACTTATATCTACAATTTATTTTGAATAATAAATGGATAACTAGGTATTTATTAAATAATTTCTTTTGTAAATGTTAAATCCGCCACTGCCCAAGGGTCCTTGATCGGAATTGATGGGATTGTCCCTTGCTTGTCTCCAAAGAGTAACTTAGTTTATTGCCCGCACGTGGTCATACGCAGTTTGCTACTGCCTTTTTTACTATAAAATTTATTTGAGTAAGATATCTACCCAACATCACGAAGTCAATAAAAATCGCGATAATTTGAAAATTCTCTTTCAGACTTCGCTTTACCTGACAAGGCAAGGTTTAACACTAAGAGGACACAGGGAAAGTGAGAGTTCAGTTAATAGAGGTAATTATGTGGAATTATTAAAGCTGAGATCAACTTATAATGTTCTATTGAAAAAAAATATTTTTAGATAGGGAAAAGTTTTTTAATTATGTTCATCACGATGTACAAAATGAAATGCTGAAAATTATGGCAAATCAAACGCGAGATAGTATACTTGAATGTGCTAAGAAAAGTAAGCATTTGTCCATAATTGTCGATGAAACGCCAGACGTTTCACATCATGAGCAGTTAACTCTTGTAATAAGATATGTCACTGAGGTTTCTTAGGTTTTTCAAAACAGATTTGACTGAGGATGAAACTTTGTACAAGTTGCTTCTCTCTATTTTCGAAAAATTTGGTATCAGTCCTCGAAATATAATTGCTCAATGTTACGACGGAGCAGGTAGCATGAGCGGTATTTACAAAGGAGTGGTAGCGAGAATGAAAGAAAGCAATCCCCACATAATGTATGTACATTGCTACCTGCATTCTCTAAATCTTGCACTTGCAGATGCCTCTAAGAGCATTGTTTCTATACGTAATGTTTTCAGTACAACACAACAGTTGTTACTGTTTTTTGACAATAAATTTATTTATTTATTTATTTATTGAAGCTTCTCCCAAACGACATGCAGTGTTTACAAATGTGAAGAATTTATCTAGTGCAGTCAGTGCGGAAGGTAATGATTTGTCTCTCGAAGCACTGAACGGCACAAAATTTAGCAGCAGGTTCGATAGCATGCGTGCCGTTCAACAGCATCTAGTAGACTTAGTACTTACTTAGGAAGAAATTGAAGTTACGGACCCCAAAAATTGGTGGTGAAGCTCACGGTTTGATAATGTGTGTCAGTAAGTTTGAATTCGTTTTCGCATTAAATGTCATGAAACGTGTGTTTGAAAAGAAGAACATACTTTCAAAATATATACAAAATCATGATGTATCAGTTCGTGCAGTAGTTGATATTGCCAATAGAACAATAAGGTCTAGCTGATTATAGAAATGAATCTGAATTCAAGAAACTTTGGTCTGAAGCACTTACCTTTAGTGAAACTCACAGTTTCGAGGGGCCTACTGTTCCACGCAACCGGAAAGTTACGCAGAAAATTGGCAGAGGAGATGTTCACCCCAATTATGATTCACCTCAAGACTTTTGGTTAAGAACATTTTACTACCGTCTACTAGACACCCTCTGTGAGAACATCAAGTCGCGTTTTGAAAAAAAAGTCATCTTAATTTACTGTGCCAAATAGAAACATTACTGACTGCTTCAATGAAGAACAATAAGGTTTGTAGTGGCATTATCAAAGAAACTTGTTCAGCTGTGAGTGAAGCATGTGGTATTGACAGTGAAACTTTATCTGCAGAAATTGATGTGTTCTCACGAAAAGATCCTGAAGAAACAGATCGTAAACTTATTTCAAAGTTAGTGCTACAATTTAAGACTGAAAACATTCACAATCAGAATGTATTTCCAAACCTTTTCCAGCTTTTGAGGTTATTTTTAACTGTCCCTGTATCCACTGCATCGGCAGAACGATCAGAGTCTTGAGAAGAGTGAAAAAATATTTGAGGAATACAATGATTCAAGAACGTCTATCGCACTTGTCAATGTTGGCCGTTGATAAAGTGGACCTCAACTTGGATGACTGTGCGGAAGTGTACAACAAGCGAAAGCAAAGACACTTAACCTTGTTTTAAAACTGTAAGTAAATAAATGACTACAAGAAGCTCATTTTCTTCATTTAGTTTCTATATCTAACAAATATTTATTTTTCCTTACGTATTGCGTAATGTGCCATAATAGGGTACGAAACTCACGTATTTGACTTCGCCTAATTATCACTATTGGTTTTTTATTTTAAACAAGAAATTCCTTTGAAAGTTATAGTTTAACACTACTCAAAATGTGAACACTATTATTAAAGCAGATAAGTTGGTAAAAGGGTAACTAGTACCTCAATGCAAATTCCCGTGAAGTATAAAAATCTTATCGTATTAAATCTAAATTTGAAATTTTTTTTGTCTTTATTATTCATTTGCTGAATTATGTAATCATGTTTACATTATAAGAGACATTACATGACTATCGTCTCGTAAATCCTGTGTTCTCTTTCTGCCACCTAATGTTTTTGAGTGTACTCAATAGTCCCGCGTAGGTACTCCACTACATTTTCAGTGCTTCTTTAATCTCATATATCCCATCTGTAAAGGAGCGAAATACCTCGTATCTTTCTTTAATATCTATCGTGATATACAATATCAGGTAACACCTGTAGTCCCGACTCACCAGTATAAACTTGGGAGTCGAGGCGGATGGTGTAGTGGATAGAACACCTGCGGCCAGAGCAGGAGGTCCTGGATTGGAGTCCCGGTCCGTCGCAATTTTCACCTAGCTGTTGACGTTGCAATCACTCCTCCACGAGTACGTACTCGAAACTTGAGAGCTACAATTAAATATTTCAATTGAAATAGACAATTCATATCCTTTTCCTTATCTAACTTCTTGTGAGTTGTGACTGTAGCATTTACTATTTAGTTGCCAGATGGTACTTACAAGGCCCATCAATTTTAATCTATCCTTTTTTTTTTACTCGTAAACATGTTTTGTCTGTTCAACTGAATAGTATAATAGTTAATCTATCTCCAATACTGTCAAGTAGCTTTTGTATACTTTGTTACGCTTTTTTACCTTCTAAATTACATAAATGTCAGGTGTGGGTTGCGGATAGGGGTAATGAACTGGATTGTACCTGTAAGTCTGAAAAAAGTTGAATAAATATTCAAACACATCGATTTTCAAAATGGATCTCTATTGGAGCATTTTCATGTCAAAATGATAACATGCATTGAATGTCACTTTATGGTAGCAATTAGCATAAAGTTTATATTTAACTCATATTATTGAGTTCTTTGCAATTGTTTACTTTAAAGAAAGATGGATAGATAATAAAACAAAATGTCTCAATAGTTCTCAATTCCACCACTGAAAAATTACGTAATTATTGAGTTAAAGTTCTTTTTGAAAACTGAATTCTTGTTCAAAGTTAAAATATGTCTGTTTTTTGCTTAACGCCAACAACTGAGGTTTAAACCACTTATGACTTTGATGCAAAGGAAACTGAACCATTTGCTAAGCAATATTATGCTTTTCAGAATGATGTACAGTTTTTCTTTTTCAGTCCTCAATGCTCTGTGAATACTTTGGATATGTGTTACTCATATAGAATAATTGACAAATATAGTTCACCGTCTAATGCATTTTTCCTACATCATCTAGATAATTCACTTATTTTATTATTCAGATTATGTCTAGTGCCAATAAGTCTGAATAAAGAAGTGTACTGTACAATTATATTGTATTTGGTAAATTATTTTGAGTTTAATTTATTTTGACACTCTTTATCATACTTGTTCTATTATTGTATTTTGAGAGTTTCAAAATAGTCCAGAGAAAGATAAGTAAACCCTGTCATTTTCATATTCAGAATAATAAACTCTTTCAATGTAGTGTTCAGAGGAACTCAAATTTAAAAGAAGTAGATGTATCTATTAACTTATGTTTTGAGAAAAGAGGTCAGGACACAGAGGATTTAGGGTACCTGGGACAGATTTTGAATTTGGAGCCCCCTCTCACTTCATCCATCTCTTCCAACCCTCCTCCCAATCAGAAGGTCTAAATAGTAACTAAGCAAACAAAAATATTTCAAACCTTTTTTCAACATATACATTTAGAATGTTCTTCGAACTTAATAGTTCATATAATATACATTAAGATACTGTAGGAGGAATTAAACAAGAGAATGTTTAAATAATGTACATTTTCTACTCTTTCTTCAGTTACTGAAATTTACCAACTGTCAACAATTGTTATTTACATTTAACTATCAACAATAATTTATCGTTTGGGAGCCAATCCTCTGAGCCAAAAATGAAACTTTAGTTATATTTTTCTGAGACAACTACTGAATTTTTATTGAGCTCATGTTAAAAATGTTATTTATCTATCATTAGAGGGTATCATCTATCAGAAGAGTGCTGTGTTTTGAGGCCTAGGGCAAACTACCAGTCCCTTTCCCTCTTGGCAGCACTGGAAAGAAGTAATAAAAATAATCTAGAAGCAGTGGCTCCATGCATTATGTTTACTAGTTCAGTGAGCTCCCCAAACAAATTGCACACAGAACATGATAATTCAGAGATGGAAATTATTTAGTAATTGGGCATATCATTACAGAGTATAGTAGTAAAAAATGTGAATGTGAATAGACAAGGTTCCGAACACGTGTTTTTAAGTTTAAGCTTGGCCTCTTGAACTGCAGGTGTTACAGAATATGGAAATGAAGTTCAATCCCTGGGTGTGAAGGATTGGAGAAATTGGAGGGAGTAGTCTGAATACACGGCTTGAATTGCTAATAGTACTTCTTAGAAACCCACCGAAGATAACCCAAGTAACTTAAGTGCCGCCACTCTAAGTATAACTGTCCTCACAGAAATTATGTAGATTCATCTTTGAAAGGTTGAATCTTGGGAATGGCTTAGTGAATATAAATGAAATGAGTGTCCAATAAGAGGAAATATGGCAGAGAGGAACATATTTTTGCTCTTTTATAGGGAGATTTTCTTAAAAAGGTATTACAATACCTATTTTGTGCAATTTTGTCCTATTAGTGAGGTTTAGGTAATTATTCTCTAAAAACTGCTGGTTTGATCAAGTTCACATTTAATATTAATGTATAATTTATTCACATTCTTTCTAAACACTGAATTCCAGAATTTTTTCGATTTATTTAATGTTCCTTGTAAATTTTATATATCCTTGTTAATTTCATTATTTCAATAATATTTTCCTATTTTCTGATTGTCTTTATATATATTATACAAATAGGGTATGTGGTTCTAAATATTATAGACAATCAATATTCATATATCATTTATTCACACCAACATTTCGACACTGATTGGTGTCTTAGAGAGAAGAAAAGATTGAGAAGGTGAAGTAATACCACCAAGATGTTTTATTTATTTACGTGAATAATGACTTGAAGATTGTAATCTATTGTTCAACTGAATTAAGATACCCTGATGAAGACACCAATCAGTGTCGAAATGTTGGTGTGAATAAAGAATATATGAATATTGATTGTCTATAATATTTAGAACCGCATACCCTATTTGTATAATTCATTATTTCAAACCTAAAAATTTTGTTCAAAGCACCAATGATACACAAAATTATGTAAAACATTTTTGGGTGGTAAAAATGCAAGTCTAACCATTATATTGCAAAATTTTTTAATTTGATAACAAATTTTCTTCCTTAAGCAAGTGGTTAAATTTACAATGTTTGTAATTTTTTGGGAATACTTTCTTTTATATTTTTTTTTAGTCATCTCCCTTCCTTACAAAAATGGTATTGTGCTACGTTTTTATTATAAAAAATTATAAATTATGAATCTGCTAGAAATGTTATATAAATTTAAAAACTTGGTAGAAAGTAAGAATGAATTTCCATAAAATTTACAGTAAAATGACCCAACAAGTAATTTTTTACTTCTAATTTTTAATGTTTTCCCTCATTCCTGATACTCATGAAACCTTGCTCAACAATTTAAGAAACTGCCCAACTGTCTAGAAGTGGTAAAAATTGATTACATTAGGAAATATTCCATGTGCTTGAATTTCTTTTTTCTTCTAGGACACTCATACTTCTGAGTTGAGCAACTTAGAACCAGAGCCAGAATATGTAATGCTCTTCTCAAATGTCACATCATATGGATCTGCATCTCGACATGCCTCAGATGGTTTGGAGAGAATGATTGCTAATGCAGGCTTGAAAGCATATTCAGAAGAGCCTGGACCATCTCATGTAGATCAGGAGATGCTAGAGACAGGAAAGAAAAAATCCGAACACAAGCTATCTAAGAGATACAGAATATATGTTATGAAGTGTGTTGGAAAGAAAGCATCATGTAATAGGATACCACATTCCTGGATTTGCCAGAATACATTTTTACGTTTGCGAGACCCTAACCATAGCGGGAATTATTTCATATTCCAGGTAGGTAATATTTACTATCCAACATTTGTACAAGCATATTAATGATTGTAAATATCTCAAATATAAGTAAGTTTTTAATAATTTCAATTTAAATATTTGGTTAAAGCATGTGTAATAAATCTTAGAATATAATAATATTCTTTCACCATTCTCACAAATGAAAAATGTAGCTAATATCAGAAGTAATGTAATCCCATGTACATTCTGAGTGATGTATAATATAATAAATTACATAGTGTTTTTAGTCACACAGCTTCACCAACCTACCTTATGGTTGGAAACATTTTCAGGAGACCTTACTTCCATCTTCAATGGAATATGACTGGAGTTTAACAATCTAAGTTTAAATTTTGTACAATTATCCTTTCCCAAACATTAAGTTCTAACTGTTGGTGGACTAATCTTCATAATTTTGCCTCATTTTCCAATCCATGTTTTTCTAAAAAATGCAAAAAAGAAAGACTTAAATTTGAAGAGGAGGCTGTTTTCAAGTTTTTCATAAATTTTCATGAAAGTCCTTGTTTTTCTTGAAGAAAAAAACAAAACATGAATTTGAAGATGAGGCAAAATTATGAAGACCAGTCCATCAACAATTACAACTTAATGTTTGGGAAATGATTTACTTCACATAATTAAAACTTTTGTTAAACTTTAAATTTCCAATGTCAAAAAATTTGATTGAAAGATACTTCAAGTAACCAGCTTGGTTGAATAACATAGCTCCAGTCATATTCAATTTGATTTTTTCTCACCCACTCGAGACTAATGTCAGTTTGGTTCCTTAAGTTCCCCAGCAACCTTACATCTCTCCATCTGAATCCCTTCATGCAAGACAAGGTTAGGGGGAAGAGCAGGGAACTTGGACTGAGTCTCTCTGTAATCTACAAAATAAATAAATGGTAGATAAATAAATTAATGATTGGTAAAATTTGGACATGGTGAAAAATCTTAAATTCTGTTGAACTGCTGCTACTGTTGATTTTGCTATTTGTTTTAATTTATAGTTCTAAGATATTCTTTTTCATATAGTTATATTTCTTTTGGTTGGTTCAATATTTTTTGTCACAATTATTTCAATCACTTTTTTATAATTTGTCACAATTATTTCAATCACTTTTATAAATTATAAGATTTTTCATTGGTGGGTTCTGTATCCCTATAATTTCCTTTGGAGTAAAATTATAAATTGAAAGTATTTTGTGGTACCAATTGAATTTTGTGTTTTCTGAAGATTTTATAATTTTGTAGTAGAAAATGATGATACTGAATTGCAATTTTTCCTTTTCAACTTTTTAATTGGTTTAATCACCATAAAAAATCTTACTTGACCACTTCTAGATCATTGAGCAGATTTTTCAGAGAACTCAAAAGTTTCATAATGTTCATTGAGGGTATTACTGAGGGTGTAACATAACATTTTGACAAAACATAACTAACTGGCTGTTAAATAAACTATGAATGGGCACCTTCATCTTTCATATTTTGACTTCTTAAAAAATTTTCATTTTCTCTTCATGAAGATCAGGATAAAATGTTCATCCAATATACTAAAGGAATGGAACACAAATATAAGAGTAGATGTAAGCTATATACAGGAATGTATCTGATCAAAATTGCAATTAACTTCTGGTGAGAAGAAGCTCAATCAAGAGAAAACCTTTAACAAAACAAATGCAAAAAGTGGGATAACAAGGAAGCAATATTAGAATTTTAGATATTCTAAGATTTCTACTTTCTCTTTCAGAAAGCATACTTCTCTTAATTTGTTGCAAAGTCTTATTGATACTTCATTTCATTATCTTAACATTATCCACATATGATTCAACACAGTTGTTCGTTGTTGTTTCAAGACTACTTTTTGCCTGTTATTGAGGAAGTCATGTCTCTGTTAAATATTTTTTATAGTACAAAGTTTTTTGGACAAGTGGCATCCATCCTCAGAGCTGTGTTTGGAAGTCTGATGGCAAAGGAATTCAGAATGAGGAGGTTCAAAAAGCTTTTTCGATTAACGACATTTGACATACATTTTTCAAGGATATTTGAAACCTCAACATCACCTATAAGCTTCATACCTCTCACCTAGATTGGAGAAAGTTGAAAAAGTGTATTAAGAATGTGAAGAAAGAAATAAAATAACAGAGAAAGATTTTTTTTAAAGTTTGTATTGTGACAATATAGAAAAATAGCATTGAAAAAGTATACCTTGATTGAACCCTGTGCTTAAAAAAGATGTCATATGAATCATTACATTTAATTATGTTTATTATCTATATATTATTAAAGTAATTAAATAAATGAAAAGTTGTTTATTTTTTTGAGAGGAATACAGGTTATGTTTAATCTGCGCTCCATCCCTAAAGTGTGTTTAGTCCAAAATAAGAGTCATAAAATTGAATAAGATGCAAAATACTGTATGCTACATTTGAGTCAAGTAAGTGAAGTCCAGTTCCATTTCTAAACTATAGATTTGGTTTCGAATAGTATACGTAAAAATAAGCAATAACAAAATAATAAAAATAAGCGAAAACAATAATCAAAATTAGCTGTTAGATAAAATGTGTTAATGAAACTCAAATTGCATTTCTCTCGAAACAGTCTTTTTGGATAAGCCATTCAACATACTTACTGCTCAGAGCACAGAAACATAACCATATTAACTGGTGTAAAGAGAGTGGAAATACTGAGAAGTAGTTTCAGTTGCCTTGCTGGTGTTGTTTGAATTATGTAGAATAAAGCATAATTTTGTTATAAACTTAATTTTGAAATCTATTATATGGATTTTAATATCTCAAGCTAAGTTATTCTCTCACAAACAAAAATACAATCATTTTATGAGAAACTTTAATCAGTAAACATATTTCTATCAGCTATAATTGAACTTCTACAAGTTTCTTCTTTCAAAAGAAATATGAATAAATTTTAGGGATAGTTCGTTAATATCCTAGACTGTTAAGAAAAAGAAATATTTGTCATATGCAAAATATTGATTTCTGCACTTTGGCATGAGCTTTCTGTGCATAGAAGACAAATACTAGAAGAATTTAAAGGAAAAAAATTCCCTTAGATTGTGATAGGTTAATAATTTAATGATAACCCTAATATGTTCATTTTGTGTTGTTTTTTAATGATTCATGTCTGTAATGGTGGTCCTATGACAAAAAGCTTTACTACATTATTGATGAAACTTTAAATATTGCAATTGATTAGTAATTATTCAATTTTGAGGAATTTTGAAATGTGCTTGAGGAGGAATATATTTGAATTATGCAAAAAACTTATATTACTTTCAAGGATGTAGTGTTTCCCAAGAGAGTTCACTTAAACTTTGTTGTCAGTTCATTTAAATTCTCTGGAATTCATATATATCAGAAATGTCAATTATTAATTTTTGCATTTTTCTTTAAGTGTACTGCAATGTTATCTCTGACTTGCAACATACCATTATTTGATCAGATGTAATATTATTTTTTGAGAAACCAGGAAAGGGATCCTTTGTAAAAACTTTGAGGTGAACAGAAGTATCAATGCTTACCGTTAGTTCACTAATAATTTAAGTTTAATAATTTTAAAAAAGTATTATTCTGCCCACTTTAAATGAGATAAGATTTAATAAACCATGTATATTATCTCAATTTGTATTAGTGTATAAATTATTTATAAACAAATTGTACATTATATTTTGTTGATGATACATAATTTATTTAACTATAAAGTTGAAGACTATTTCTATATATATTAAGACTTGCTATACTGTTTCTGTTGAATTGATAAAACCACTGTTCTTTATAATAAAATAATTGAATAAATGGAAGTATCTTAATAGAAATCAATAAAGTATTCAGGAATCACAATTTCAATGGGATTAATAATTAATTTTGTTAATAGAAGTACAATTGAAAGTATTCAGGAATCACAATTTCAATGGGATTAATACTTTCAATTGTACTTCTATTAACAAAATTTTAACATATAATATGATATGGAGAAGAGATTCAATACCATATTGGTCTGAATATAATGTGACCCTGAAGATAGTGTGATCCCAAGTATTTTGAAGGAAAACTTGGAAAGAGGAAATACCCATTTCTTTTATCATTTTAAATTACAACTTTTCTCCTAACTCCAGAACAATGCAAGCACTTTTTATTCAAACCTCATTTTCAATATGGTCAATATTTTCTCTACCCATCTTGTAATAAATAATGGGTTAATGTTTAGAAATAATAAATAAATACAACAAGAGCCTTGGTGTGAGAGCTTCTGAGACCAGAAACACTGGCTACCGCTTTCATCACCACTGCAACACAAGGCACGTGTTTAAGATGACTCGGGGTAGACAATAATGCTACGTTGTAATACCATGAGTTCTCGATTGGTGATTATAAATATGTGTGCTAAAATTAGTGTTGAGACGCATAGTACCCAACTTATTGTTGCAGTACTCAAATATAGTGGGAATATGACTTTTGAAGTAACATATTTGGAGGGAGAAACATCACACTATATTTGGGCCAATATAGTATTTATTCATTTAATTTTTGTAAGTTATTTGTGAAGTGAAGTAAGTTACATATGTATTTCGATGTAATATAGCTTATTCTTATGTTTTTTTTAAATAAGAAACAATTTATAATGTAAACTAAATATGTGTCTTCCCTTTTCAACTCCTGTTCTTTTCTCTGCATGTCCTTATGATTTCTTTACTTGATACATTTTTTGAACAATGAAATTTGTTTAGGCTCTTATGAACGTCAAAAAGTTTATTTTGTGATAAAAATAAAATTCTTGTCATAAAATATGAAGAGTTAGATACTTAAACAATTAGATAAAGTTTTGGGAAAATATTATATTTAATTGTTGAATTCCTCAGAATTCATTGTATTTTAGATCTATATTTTTTGTATATATTTGTTTAAAACTTAGACAAATTATCACCCATACTCAAGAATTAGAAGATGTTATGTCATGATGTATTTTGTTCCTCATTTATGTCTAGTTGTAATATGAAATGAATTCATTGATTTCAATTGATTTTGCAGAAAATATGGAGAGAAGATCAGGCTTTGATCATCTCAAATATAGCAAAGAATATGAATTTAAACTTATGGCACCCCTCATCCTTCTCTGTGGATTATAAACATACCAGAGTTGATTTGGTAAATCTATCTACAAATACAATTATATGTAATCAGCCCATGAAACTGTTTTGGGATGGTTTTGAAGATGAATCTAAGAGGCTCACCGATGATGGGGGAGAACCAATTATACTTAAACTCGAGAACTGGCCATCCTGTCCATGCTTTCATCTAGTACTTCAATCCAGGAAAAATGATTTATTTAAATCATTACCTTTACCTGCTTACACTCAGCCAAATGGCCTGTTGAATTTTGCTAATTATTTACCTGATGGTTTTGTGAATGAGACAATAGGTACAAGATTACACTGTGCTTATGGATCCTTACTTCGTTCTGATATAGGCACTACAAAACTGCAGAAGAAAATTACAGATTTTATGAATGTTCTGGTATATGTTGGGATAAACAATGATGAGGTGAATATAGAAGAAAATGAAGGTTTGTGCATCAGAATGAAAATTTTCAGTTCTTCTGTCATTTATATGCTTGTATTTATCATCTCATTAAAAAATTTAATAAGCATGTTTCATGATGAATTATAATTTGTAGGTATTTTGAAAGTAATTCAAGATGCAGGATGTGACATTCAATGCTTGAGACGAATCCGAAATAACAGAGAAATTCCTGGTGCCATTTGGCATCTGTACAACTCAATCGATGAGAATAAAATAAATGAATTTTTGAGTAAAATATCAGTAGAACAAGGGTTTGACATTGGCCCTCAGTATAATCCAATTCGAGATGAGAAATGGTACCTGAATGACTACTTGCGAGAACATCTTTCTAAAGAATATGACATCAGAGGACAAGCAATCCTGCAATGTGTTGGAGACGCCTTGTTTGTTCCTGGAGGAACTCTATATCAGGTGATGTATTGTTTTTCATTCAGGGAAAGGTGAAGGATTTTTCTGGCTTACTTTTATCCTCCAATCTATTTAATGGGAACAATAGTTTTAATTTTGTCTTGGAATTTCAGTAGACTTTTCAACAATTACCTTCTCTGTTAACTTTCCCAGATAACATTTGATAACTTATGTTAACATTCCAAGTTAACACAAGTCCAAAACGATTCAATGCATATTATAATATCTTATTCTATAGAAATAATGTGTCTGAACTGACATTTGATTTTTAAGAGTAATTCTAATGTAATCTCTTGAAATAGCTTGTGTCATAAAAATACATTTCTCTTATGGGCATGCCAGATATGATAATAAAGAAATATTTTTGATCATTAAAATGTTGGTAACATATTTATAATGATAAAAATATGTGTGCCTCCATTAAAACAGTATTTTTCAACTATATTTTTGAATGTTTTGAAAGATATTACTGTTTAAATGGAAGTGCTTACAATGTTACTTCTAGTTATACTTAAAATTGAATTGTGTGCATATAGGAAGCTATGTAACAGAGTATTGTTTAAAAATAAAATTTACATCACTGACCCCCATGATCAACTTTCAAAGTTAACATTTTCTTGGAACATTTTTGGAGACATCAACGTTGCCTTCATTGGTTGCACCCTTTGTTTATGTACAAGTTTCAACTTATTGATGTAGGGAAAGGAACACTAGTCATGAACTGAAGATAAATTTTCTATTATTGTTGATCCTATAAGAAAGAAGGCATTGTTGATTGCAAGTCTTGCCGCATAGATTGTATGTTTTATTGTTGTTAATACCTCTTAAAATATGCTTTTCATGCAAAAAGAAAAAGAGAAGACGAGACTAGTGTAGGTTTTTACACTCTTTTTTTTTTTTTTTTTGATACACATTATAAGCTATTCCCAATACCAGATTGCTCACAGAACCTTCTTCTACAATTTACGGAATAAAAGTTATCTTAGTCGTTTCGCAGGTAAATTATGGGGAAATAGTTTCGATTGGAGGAAAGACTCATACCAAAAAGCACCTACGCTTGTGATAAGATTGGTTTTACTTTGATTTTACATTGTTGTGCCAAGTATTTTCGCACCATCCGTATTCGTGCCGCCTGAGAGCAGCACTGTCGCGATGTGTCGGGGGCGTTTTAGCGCTGGCCTCGCTCTCAGTCTGATTTTGTTCTGCGAGGTGTTAACTGCCACGCTGAGCAGTCATGGATAGCTACGATACAGAAAGCCATGAGAAGAACATTTCTGACGCGAAAGACCTCACCTATTGCTAAAAACTGAGAAAATCGAAAACAAAATAATAATGTCTCTATATCTTTTTATTCCGTTTGTCTCGGTCTGCGTAGTGGAGTCCAAGGCACAATGGAGTCGATTTGCGGAATTTTGGGATGTATGTATTTAGATAAAGGAATAAAACCTGTTGATTTTCGTTAAGAAGAGTTTTACTTAAAAGATTAAAAAAACTATTTTTAGTGTCGTGGTTGTGATTTTTTGTTGTTGAAGTAGAGAACGTACTAATTTTGTTATCACAACTTTCCTGTTTTTCATGGCAGTGAATAAACAAAAAGTCATTTTTATATAAGTTAAGGAAGGTCCCATGTATGTTTTGTGAGACACTGACAGTTTCCCTTTATTTAACGAATAATACAAGCATTCCGGGTTTCGGAGATCGATATCACTTATAACGACCTACAACTCTGTTAATATTTCATCTATGAAAATGAAAAAACCTCAAATTACTTGCTTTTATATTGCCTTCAATTTTAGTTCCTATACATTTTTCGCTCACGCACTTGGTTTTCGAGTTATTTGCCAAAAAGCAATTGACATACGCTTTCTCTTGCTCAACATTTTCTAAAATTAATTGTATATATCACATTTTTAACCTAACATACCAGAAGCGTGGGAGAGCAACTACTATAGGAGTGTTTTATTATAGACCCCTAACTTCTAATAACTGTGGAGAGCACAAGAAAATGGCAGAGAAAAACAATTGAAACCCCTGGATTTGTCATTTTGTTCTGCATATACACAATTTTAAAAAATGGTTTTATAAATGAATATTAACCGTTTAGAACCAGAAATGTTGGGAAAACATGATATTTTTATGATTTTTACCGGTACGCCGACTTCATTATTTTTTTAATAAAAGAAACTAAGACTGCCAAAAATAATTCTCGTTCAGCGAATAATCACTGTTGTGTTTGTAACAATCCATACTAATATATGAAAGCGTGTCTGTCTGTTTGTTACTTAATCACGACTAAACAACGGAACCGATCGTGATGAAATTTAGCAAGGAGATACTTTAGATGTCCAGGATGAACACAGGTTAATTTTTATTATTTAAATGTACGAAAAGAAAGATAGAAAATTATATTAAAGATGAATGTCGATGTAATCGGGGGAAAAATCAGCCATATTTACGTACGCTGCCAAAACGGGTGAAACGCTGCCTGAAATAGATGACAACTATACTCAAAGTCACGGTACTTTGCCTAAAATTATTCATTATGGCTTCCTTAAACAAACTGCCAACCTCGACGAAACAAATCCTTGAAACTCACTCGCGAAAATTTCAAGGAAAGCGTGGTAGGAAATTTTCAGGAAAAGCGTAGTCACAAAGAATTTAAATAATATCCAAATAAATATTAATAGTAGTCACAAAAGCGACTATTTGCTGTAAAGAAATATAGCAATGGCAGCATATGTCTCTCTACTAAGGTTAACCTAAATTATCGGAAAGACGCAATGAAAAATATAAGTGTTAAAATACTTCAATTTTTAGTGAGTAATTTAAGAAGGAAAAAATCAATCTTCATCATATTTAATGGGTTCTTTGTTTTGTGCATTTAACAAAGATAGAAAACATTTTTAAATCGTAAAGTTTGGACGAATAGTTTAAATTTTATGAGCGTTTTAATAAAATGGTGCAACCGCGCTGCCGCAGCTGTATCTAGCATTGGAAGCAAAAATTCGACCTGTGAGGCTTCCGGTGAGTGCGTTCGTTAGTCTAACGAGTAAAAAAAATTCCGGGCAACGCCGGGTATTAAGCTAGTACTTAATAATTTCAAGTTTCTACTTGCAAATTATATTGTTATTAATTTTTTTTAAAACACTACTAAAAGCGACCAGACACATTGTTAAAGAATAAAAGTTTTACTGTCGCACTCAGAAGAATGCTGTGATTACATTATCATTGATTTGAAACGTTTAAAACTATTTACTTAGCCCCCAGCAAGTGATAAATAAAACCATGTTTTGAATAATTGGCCAGCGGTAAATAACAGTCACGTTGTTACTGATACCGTATCAATCAACAGGCTGGACTCCACTGACGGCAAAGCTATACCAGTAGTGGAGTGATGCGCGTGGTAACAACGCGCGTGACACAAATGCACCTCTGGCTGCTAATTGAAAACATGGTTTTATTTATCACTTGCTGGTGGCTGGGTAAATAATGTTATACGTTTCAATTCAATTATAATGAAATCACGGCATTCTTCTGGGCGTGACGGTATGAATTTTATTCTTTAATAATGTGTCTGGTCGTTTTTAGCAGTGATTTTGGAAATAATTAATAACATTATAACTTGCAAGTAGAAGCTTGAAATTATTAAATATTATCTCAACCGTAACAGTGATCATTCGTTGAATATGAATTATTTCTGGTAGTCTCAGTTTCTTTTATAAAAAATAATGAAGTCGGCGTATTGGTAAGGACTGTAAGAATATAATTTTTTTCAAATATTTCCGATTGTAAACAATTAATATTTATTCATAAAACCAAACTTTTCACTTGTGTATATGCAGAACAAAGTGACAAATTCAGTTGTGTTAACTGTTTTTTTTCTATGATTTTTTTGTGCTCTCCACTGCTATTAGAAGTCAGGGGTCTATAATAAAAAATCCGATAGTAGTGTCAGCTAGTGCCACTCTACCCGGCATACCTGCAGATAGCCACAGCGATTAGTAAGCAACGGGGAACTAAAACAGTGAGTAAGCGCTAAAAAACCCCGGCAGACGTTACTTCCGCTCATCTCCACCAGATGTCAGCCACTTTGCACGGCGGAGCGAATAACGGCATTGCGCAGACAAGCACTGTCATACTTCAGTATCCAGAATGCAATACGGTTTCTCACAAAAGTCGAGATCGGAGACGATTTAGCGCCACAGTGATCACATGGGGCCGAGAACGCAGGTTGTTTCGAAAGTTAGTTGGTAGCAGTCGTTCTGATACTTTTATTGGAAATCGTGTTCGGTGCACTAGACAATGTTTAGTTTATATTGTAACCATCATCATTTTTCTAATAATTAACGAGTGTATTCACAACCAAACAACATTGCCTTTCCTTGTGGTAAAGTTTCTGCACATAGAAAGACTGGTTGGTTGGGAAGAAATGCAAGTATACAGACCTTGATCAGATATTTATACCTTTCATGAAAAATGTCTAGCACTGAAAACGCTCACATGTAAAGTACGTACCCAAATATAAATGGTTGGTGCTCTACTAAAATAAGTAATTAGATTAACTTCCTATTCTGTGGATAATGTACGTTATTTTATTGACCTTGCCGTTGACGAGCCCTAAAGCCCCACAAAAAATTATTCTTTTATTTTTTATTTTGAAGAATATAAATAATAAGCACAGGAGGGTGCTGCTCGCAACTTCCCATAAAGCGTTCTATAAACATGGCTAAAGGTGGTTGTATCCTCAGCGGTTACTCTTGTTGAGTCCCTAACGGATACTTTTGAGAATCACCTCATCCTGCGCACACTTCTTACCTTTATGAGAACCTTCACGAATTAACTCCGTAGCATTAGGCTGGGACAAGTGTTTACCCACATTTGAAACATTATAAGTGGTGTAAAAAATCATTGGTCGTTAATTGTTGGTATTAATTAATTAATTAATTATAAATTAAGGCTAATATTTAGTTGAGAAGAAAAATCATCACTCAAATAATCCAACTGAGAGTGCTAACGACAGCGATTTTATATTTTTATGAAATCTATTGAAGATATATAATTTTTCCTCTTTAATTGAATAGTTTACCAACTTGAAACCGTGAAAATAGGTTTGGGGTAGTACACGTGTCAGATTTGGTGGTACTTTTGAGGACAGTACAATTTCCACGTGAATTGGTTACAAACAGCAGAGCTCTAAAATAATCATTTGTTGGAAGTCAACTTTGGCAACTGGGCATTCGTATGGCGATAGTTTTCGAACCTTTGTTGTTAATGGCAATCATTAAGTGGCAGTTGTGAGAGTTACTATTATCGGAGAGAGCAGTGGTGGATCTATGGAGGGGGGGGGCTAATGGGGTTATAACCCCCACCCCCCCAATTGAACCTGAACTCTTAATAGATAAAATTGAAGTTGATAAATGGCATACTTTGTAAAAGTGTTACCAGATTAATAATTGTTATTAGTTATGATTGATATTAATATAATTGTCAATGTTATTAATAATACTACATTAATAACTTTAATAAATAAATGTTATTGTTATTAACACTACTACATTGTTAATTGTTATTTATTTATTTGATGCATTTTATATAAAGGTAATATTTATAAAACTTGTGTTGTAAAACCATAATTTTTAAACAAAAATGCCTCCGGTTAGCCTCCCCCGCCTTGACCACGGTCTAGATCCGCCACTGGGTGAAAGGAAAATATATGTTCTCATGCTGCAAATTGCCAAACCTCTTTGAACGTCAGTGCGTTTCAGGGGACGTAGTACTATTGCCTGACAATGAGACAGGACAAGGTAATAAGACTAGCGCGCTTGTTGGGTCACTTCTTTAGGAGTACTATTCATAGAAATAATGCAGGTAGATACGATCTGCATCGATGATGAAATTAGCGACTGAGGTCTTCTATGGAAAACTACAACAGTTTAAGTATTTCGTTGAAATTTCTGTAATTCGTGAATTAGTTAATTTATTAATCATTTTAATTAATAGGCGCGCAATTATTTTGGGAGGTAATATTAGAGTTTTCAGCTCTTAAATTTCGAGCATTATATACTTCACTCATCCTGATTCAGATGTTTTTTGCACATTTGTGTCCATCCTGTTATAGTTATTTTGATACAGCGCGAAAAACACGAAGTAATGACGTTCACTGAAATGAATGAACTAAAAATGATCAATAAATTCAATTAGCATTTAATTGTGACTTAATCATTCAATTATTTCATCTCACGAAATCCTCAAAACAAGTTTGTTTTCAACCATTGGGTGAGGTACTTCCAATTCTCCCAAATCTTTACGTAGAATACAAATAATATATTGGAAGATTAAATAAGAATCTTCTCAAAAATCTCCTACACGGATATAAAAATATATCGACGTGAAGTTTACATTATGATAAGTTGTGACATGGAGATAATTCACATGTTATGTGTTTCTTTTAGCTGCAAAGATGTTGACGTAAACTTTGAGTTTTTAAATGGAACATTGTAATTTCCGGTGCTAATTTAAAATCCGAGAAAATACAAAGGTATAACATTTGTACACAAATTTGGAATTTGAACGTATAACAAAAGCGTAATAGCGATAACCAAACATTTTCAAACATAAAGCATGGTCTGGTCAAGGGTGGGGAGCTAGGTCTTTCAGCGCTTCGACTATAGTCCTCGCAGTGAAAGAAACGTACCGAGATGTAACCAATGGAGCGAAAGAGCGATGTTGCCGTATGTCTGCAGCGGGGCTGCCCATTCCAGAAGGCAAGCTACTGCACCCACACAAAGGCTGCTCTAACCCGTGGAAAATATAACTTCTAACACTGTTCTTTCGGTCAAAGGTTAGAGATCAAGCTCTTTGTCCGTCACAGTTGGCATATAATTTTTTTTGACTTATCAGTTTCTGCCGATACTACAAATCGGCTAATGTAGGTGGAAGCATCCGAACGTAAACACCCAAAGATTCTGCTGACACGAGTAAAACGCCAACGTGTTTAAACCGAGAGGAAGAGTCGGCAATTTCGTAATGCTGGCATTGGTTCCTCGATTTTCACGTGGTCTTCAGACTCCTCCCTCATTCCTTTTCTTTGGCTGCGAGCACTGTAATGCTTACCTTCCTTGCTTCTCTACGGCCAAAGTTTTAAATGTTATCGATTCAACTATGTTCTGTTGTTCAATTCAATCAAATGTGTCAAAATCCAGTAAATCTTTGTGTTTTCTTGTGCTTTAAAGTAACGCTGGAAACATATATAGTTCTATTTAAAATAACAAAATTGATTCTCTAAGTAAAATAACAAAATTCTCTGCAACGAGAAAAGCTACAAATCGTTAGAATACGTCAAATGATGAAATCCATGTCAGTTCTCATCTTACAAGTAGTGAAAACCTCACATCCTAATCCGTTTAAGAGATATACGAAGTGAACTTCTTATTGAATCATCCGGTGGAAAATGTCTCTTTGCCTCCATAATTGTCTAATTCCACGCGAATTTGAAGGCAATGCATTGATAGGGTATCTTTCTTTGTGGATGGATGACTGAGGGCTACATTATGAGGTAAAGAAGGGTAGAATTTCAGAAGTTAACGAAGCAGAGGGATATGTGAATAATACTAGCTTTACATGGCATATGTTTTTGTTGAATGATCCCTTACTGGTATTTTAAGTTTAATGTGAATATCGGTCAATTGTATTTTTTGTCTTATAAAACAACTGTCGTATTCTTTCAGGTGCGCAATCTCTACAGCTGCGTGACGGTCACTCAAGATTTCGTCTCTCTCAGAAATGTGCAGAGCCTGTGACTTATTTCTGGTTTCTTCGCAAGAATTAATATTTCTTTCAATATTTAAGAGGATATTCATTGTTGTGTCAAGCAATGTGCTGTATTTGTTGTATTTATGTCATGAGTGTTATGTTAATATAGCATCGAAAAAATTATCCCAAATATCTATGTGTCAATAATTGCAAGTTTTGTTGTCAACACGATACTGTCATATATTGAAAACATCTTTAGTTTAATATTCAGGTATAGTAGTATTTTATAAGTTCTAATTAAGTATATGTAACGATGTCATCATAATATCTTCTGGTATTTGGTGTAAAATTTTGTGTAAACATATATATTCACATTACTTATAATCACATGTAGAATCGTTGTATATTCAGATCGATGTTTTTAGTGTTATAATACGATAATCCATATGTGCTTCACCGTGTAACTACTTCGTTGAAACAAGAGTCTACATCTATGATCTTGCGTTGCTGTTTTTGTTTGTTTGTTTGTTAGAAATGAAGTACCAGATCTTTTCGCTCTTCGATGCTGGAGCCTGAAATATGGCAATTAGTATCATCTTGTGTATTTATGGCAATAATGCTTGTATTATAACCGGTGCTGCTTGTGTAATCCAAGTTTTAGATTTGAGAGAAATCGATCTGAAGGCACTTTGCATAATTTCATTTGTTTCCTATATGCTTACATTACCCAACATGTATTATTGTGTTTTTATGTTAAATGGTTTCCACAGTTTATTAGATTCAAAATTTTCCTACACTGAAATGCTTTAATATCCTTTCAACAGTATATCCTTTCAATGATAATCCTTTCAAAAATAACCCGACTTTATATCATTTCATAACATTAAGGTTTATTGTTTTCATGTTGTTTCTCTTTCCTAGTGTTGTCACGTTGTTATATATCTAGTTAATATTCGTAATACAGAAACTAAATGTTCCTCCTCGTAATTTATGATAATTTGTGGATCCCGCGGCATGAATTACAAAAATTCTTTTTATGAAAAATGTACGAAGAATACCCATTTCTGTAAACCCTTTATTTAATTGTTCCTGAGAATAAATGTGAGAATTTACTTAATATGTATGCATTACAAACGTAATGCAGAAGCAAGTCATCAGACACGAAATTATTCTTATGGAATGCCAGTTTTTATTTTGATGACATATTTAATATTTATGTACTTTATGTAAGTTAAAATAATATTCGTCAAGTGTCATGGGTCAATAAATTAAAACGTAGTTAGGTTACCCAAAAATAAAGTCACAAAGCAACACCCTGTATTATTTATTTATCATACACTTTCTCCAAAAGTACCATACTCGTCGAAATCTTGATAAAATTAATGTTCAGTTTTGTGTGTTTGCAAACGAAGTCAGAAAACGTCTTTGGTATTTATCCTTACCCATTTGTTAAATTGTTTCTCTCCTACTAATTTGAAAATTATATATTTCACGAATCCCATTAAAATAGAGGGCGAAAGAAGAATCAAGAAAACATATGTTGCCGGAGAATTATAAGACACTGTGCTGGCATTTGGCTGGACGAGTTCATTGGAAACCAAACAAAAATATTTTTATAATCCAGCTGTAAAGAAACCCTTTGGAAGCTCAATTGAATCAATCGAGAGTTCATTAATTAACGTTCTTCATTAATGAATTGTCTTTCACTGTAATTTTGAAAGAGGGTCAATGTCCCTTCTCATATTTTTTTAATAAATTATTTTTAACCCCTATAAGTTTTAATAATTCATGAAAGACGTATTTTGACAATGAAACGTAGAAGTTCTCTTGTGAGTAAAATAGGGGAGTTCCAAATAAGGAAACTGTACATATTCATCATAATTAATAGGAACCCTTCGAGTTTTTTCACCAATAAGCTTTCGATGGTCTCTAATGACCTTCGATGTTGACGAGCCCTAAAGCCCCCCCCCAAAAAAAAAAAGCTTTCGCACATGACCTATTTCTGTGCCCCGATTGCAATTACGTGAGATGATTTTTAGATAGGAGTATACCTCGTGCGAATGTTTTCAAAAATTGGGATGAACTATTTGATCAATGAGCTTCACATTGTCTGCTTGACAGAGTCCATTGGTAAGTGAATCCTTTAATTAGTTACATTTGAAGACGTACTGTAACAACAATGGTAGCGTCTTCGCTGCCCCAATAGAATGAATTGAGTGAGGTTTTCAGCTGGAGGTTCCCTCACCCAGGCTAATTCGGTTCGACACCTTACGTTCCCGGCAACCCAACTTCTCACCTTTCCAATACATTCTCACAAATTATGTGGTTAGGTTGAAGAACAGGCTCCACACTTAAAGCGCTAATGAGCAACATATTAAAATCATTTGTTTAACCGTTGACTGGTACCGTATATTTGACATACATGACTGGTATCGTGAGGGCCGCGTGAGAAAAATTTGCTTATAACAATTATTAGGTTACCAGATGTAACCTAAATCACTCCACCAATCCAGGTGAAAGTCGAAACTATTTCGTCCAAAATGTGAGAGACTTTCTTTATTTCTTTTACTCTTTTCATTATCTTTAAACGTTTACAACTGTAACAATGATGCTGGATAAATCTTCATAAATGGCAAGTTACTGACCTATGTTATTTTATCCACTAGTTTTATTACAATTCTTCTTCTTAGTTAGCATCTATGTAAGATCAAATAATTGTTTCAATTTTTCTTACATCTTTTAAGTACGACACAAAAATATTACAATGGATCTTTTTTAAAGTTATAAACCAAAATATCCCTTTATATCGTATCCAAACTGATCTTAAAAACAACTTTTACTTGTATCTAAGAACACATATCACAAAACACGTTGGATAATCCGTAGTGCACAGCGCACTCACCTTCTAATTCTGGTGACGCTGATTCAAACCCCCTCTGATTCCGTAAAGGACAAAGCGAGTTCAAGACAGGTTCTAGTGGGGAACTCTCGTTTCCCCTACCGTTCATTCTAACACTCCTTTCACTTTTAACCACGTCACTTCATTCATGACAGTCACCAATATTTGTGTTTCTGCACTCGCCCGCGTTGCCACCTTGGCTCCATAACACCACTGACAGGCGATGGAACACTGCGTCTTGCCGTCACCTCCTCAACATGCCGAACGAATACATACGTACAAAACACGTGCTCCGTAACTCATGTCTTGGTGGGTCACGCGGCCACCAGTAAGCACGTACCTCCCTCCTCGACTGTGTTGCATCGATGAAAATTCGCGAAGTAAAGAAATTACTGAAAATGACGGATGAGCACTATGTTTAGATTGTCAGATACTCTTAGTAACAACCCATGGGAACCGTGTGTCCTCCACGACTGCAGTTAAGGTTTAGAAACCGTTTTCATGTGGACACACTCTGCTGAAATATAAAGGAATCTCTTGATGGACGCGGGACTTATTATTTCGCTCGTGGGCTGCTATCGTTCATGACTGGACGAATATGACACTAACCTCGCCACGAGTTATGGATAAATAATTCAATATTAAGGGTGATTCAATATCAAACATTGAATGCATTTTCTTGAGTGCCCCCTTTATTCGATTTAATAACTGACTACAAACACCTTTATCTATTTTATTATAACTAAATCATTTTAATTGGTTAAGATGGGGCAGAATATTATTAATTGTGAATAACTAAAAGATGTTTCGAGTAAATATCACCGTAAAATAAGAGTATGTGAAAAGGGTTTGCACGACGAAGGATGATAAGTTCTTTTATTATTCGTTAGGAATAGATAGATGCTATCAAAAATGAAAGTATACAATGAATCATACAATTTGTGTAGCAAAACATATTTATTTCATTTGATGATTCGTTGTGGCAATAGGTTTGGCAGTCAAAATGCAGTATGTTAATAAAATATAATGAAATAAATTAAGACACCCATTTCTGTGGTGATCATAAAAATATTTTTATTCTTAGCAGATTATACTAACATATTTATGGGGTAATAATTATATTTATAGGTTACCGACTTCGTGAAAGACTTTCTATGAGTCAATAGAGTGGAAGAAAGTATCTTGTTTTTCACGACAACTGTTCAAACTTACATATCCATGATTGACGAGTGAGTATCCATTGAATTCATCAGAATGGTGTTTCATGCACGATACGCGTAAATTACAGTATCTCTTTCGAGATTTTCTCAAGATTTTGAAATTCTTATTCTCTTATAAACTCACAAGAATTCGAACGTGGAAATATTAACTTTTGCTTAGTGCGAATCTACAAAAAATTGTAATTCATGAAATATATTTGACTGCTGTACCATAAATACAAAACTTTTGCGGCACAGATGGTTATGAGAATTCTGACTTATGATGATTTTTGGAAAATGCCTTTGTTACGGTTCAGAGCAAATTCTAGATTTCAGGAATGGTAGAAATTGATTACAAAACCCTTGAATGATACAGAATTAGCTTAAAATTCTTTTGAAGCGAAACGCAAAAAAATATTATTACTTAAGGTATTATAAACGTGCCAGGCGTATTCAATCTCATATTCATACATCATATTTTGAAAGTGAAATTAATGCAGTTTAAATTGAAGTAATCACTCCAATATTAATTTAGGAATAATTAAGTTTCTGGAATAGTGACATAATTTTACTGTTTAAATTAAAGAAATTATATATGAAAATAACCTTTAGTATGACTACTGTATTCCCAGTTGAATTTTAACTTTAGGTTAGCGGATGATTATGGCTGCCAGTTTCGGATTTTATAGCGTTTTGATTCAGCTTTCGTTCTACAACTTCTTCATTGCTCGGTGAGGCAACTAACTCTACGACTTTTCTTCAGAATTCAAAAATTTAACCGATTTAAAGGTCTTTTTCATAAGAATACGTACAACTTTAAAATGTTGATACTTAAAAATGAAGACCACAAGTGCCAAAATATAACAGGGCATTTTGATCATTAAAAGTTTTTCTTGTCTTTTAAAACAATTTTAGAGTAGTCGATCACGATCTTCATGTAGTTCTTATTACCTTGAAGGGTTTCTGAAAATGTTTTACTATATTCATGAATTTATGATCCGCTTATACAAGCAATCTTATTTAAAAGTTAAAAATGTTCATTTCCACCTTTAAAGCGACTTTATCAGTTTAAATAATGGACACAATTTGTATAAAAATAGCATCTGATCTTCATTCTATAGACATAGAATGTAAGTCAGCGCTTTAATACGACTTTTTACAAGTATGATACAATTTATAGTTATAACGAAGATTTTCCCAGGTTACCCTGCTTTTCCGATTTTCGAAACACCGTATTTGAGAAATATTCCCTCATTGATGTTATATTTTTAATACTTGTTAATATTAATACCATTATACAACCATGCAATAAATAAGCTGACAAAGTTTAAATATTTATACAGCATATCCTGAACTACGCTTTAAGTAAAACAATTTAATACAGTTTATTGACTTTCTTGATTACACATATAGAAAAGAGCTAGATGTACATAAATATGAATAACATTTATATTTTACATAATTTACAGAAGACGTATCTTCAATATAGTTTACGCTTACTTAAATGAAATTAAGCCTTTTTAATTAAAAGGTCTCTGGTTGAGTTGGAAGTCCAAAGCCTTGAGCGAAATGATTCCGACTTAGCATAAACCCATATAGTATTTACACACCGATACTTATCTCTAACTACATAAATACACCTTAGTAGTTTATCACCTTAATAATGAAATCTGTATTCATTAAATCGTTCTCCATCATGATTTGCAGTAAGGAATGTAATTATGTGAGACAATTCATATCTTGAAACAGCATCTCATGAGCCAATACCTTTTCAATGACGAGGCGTGTTAGATGTGGATAAGGAATCTTAGTGAAGTATGGTTGAAAACCGATTTATTAAATTGGCGGAAATAAAATTACCAACTAATGTGTATACCACGCCAAGTGAAATTCATTTTTTCCAGTAAAATATGGGTTTGGATAATTCCTAACAACGTAAAATATTTTATATTAAAGCGTTGGCAAAGTAAAATTTATTGGACAATTTGAAAGGTGGAGCAAGTTCGAGTTCGGATATTAAATTATGGATAATACATCATAATGCAAATAAGATCAAGACAGCCTTTGTTCTTAACTATTATCATAAATTTTTGTGACGTACGAATGATTAAAACATTTGAAATAAACAAAGTTGCTGCTTGATGACAATATCCCCCAGCCAATAGGCAACCAGCTGTATTTATTTCGCCTGAAGTTCCCATGCGGGCAGAACCAAAGACGTAAAGACAATCGTGAAAAACAAATTGACATCCTGGTTCCAATCGCATTTACACCAAGAGGAAGACTATATTATCTGACATTGAAAAAAAAGCATGCCAAATGGCAATTATAATTACTAGTCACCTGGTTGTCTATGGATTAGGGTTATTAGAGGCATTATTAGTTCCGAATATCGACCCAAAAATTAATATTCCTAGTTTCAAGTTTATTGATTTCTTTTCCCGTTCGAATCTCTTTGCGGGGGGAAATACACGTATTCCTAAGCAAATTTTAAATTCTTTGCCATTAATGGGTTCTGAACAGGGTCTGTTTTCTCCAGACTAACAGTTTCTTTGAAAAGGGCTTGAAAATGTACCAAATTCCTCCAATAATTCAATAACCTTTAACTATATCCATGTATTGGTGGGTTGGATATCCAAATTTTAATTGCCCATTAAAATCTTTGCCCGTAATTTATATTGCGTAAGAGTTTTTCTGTACTTAATGGCTTAAATCTATAATTCCACGAAGTCAAATTAGTTTTCACGTACTTTTTTCCAATGACCTACCGCCGTTACTTCAGTAAGTTCAGAATGTATCTATCCAAAGAAAACATTCGATTTATCCATGGATAGAGATGCCATAAGAAGAACATGCAGAATTGCCACAGAACAATGAAACCGTGCTAGGGGAATGATGTGAAGAATCGATGGAGTAGCATCTTCATCCCGTGCCACGGAGCACTGGTGGAAGGCCTTTGTCACTCTCAAATCAAGGAGCAATGGAAAGACGACACTGCAGCAGGAAATAAAGTGGTCCTCTTCTTCATCCTGAGGCTAGTTTTCAATTGTTTCGTCGATGTCCTGCCTTAGAGGCTCTCAGCATGGTGGTGTCGTAGGCTCTTGGCGGAGCTCTCGGTCGTCCCTCCCCCCTTCGTGGCTCCCCCACGTCCTTCTTTCCCACTCCCGACGCTGTTGCCTCCCTTGATGGTGAAAGTCACGTAGTAACGCTTGTTGCGGTCCAGTTTGTCTGTAGGCAATGCGATCACCTGCAACAAAGGAAGTAACTTCAATTTCCCACCAAATGCGAGACGAAATCAGAATAATCCATATATGCCTGTTTTATCTGACTTTCGAGATAAACAATTCTCATATTATGAATAGACGCAACATTAAATCCCGGATCATGCATACGATGGATGCTAGCATTAGCCATTATTCCTGACTGTGAGGCTCATCAGAATTTTAGTTCATTTACCAAGTGGTATATATGTACGAGACAAAACAGAGGTAACACTATGAATGGATCAGCCATGTAACTCCTTGGTTCGAGTTTTTGTAAAAGTAAACTCTGCATTGATCCCGGATTTATACAGTACTCCACTCAAATTCAATTTCGGAAATCACTCTTTATGATCATATTCCTCACAAAACTGAACACTGGACACTAAACATTTCTTATCGTGGTCAACCATGTGTTTCCATCACATACCCTCGTTGCTCATTGTCTCCGTTTCGCTTGTTCATCAGTTTAAATTCAACATTTTATTTGTGTTTGATAGTAATATTTTCGAGAAACTAATAAATCTCTCGTTTAACTTTTTCGTTATAGGTAATAAATTGTTGTTCATTGTTATCAGAATTTGGTTATTTGTTCCAACATCGAATTCTTTTATATACTTTCTTTATTCATGGGACTTATAAAAACAAACTCTTGTTTCATTTATAGAACACCAATGTGTGCGCATTCATTATTGTTATTAGACTTGATACTCCTATGCATTTAATAATCAGGATATTAGTTCCGGTTACAGTACCGAGATAGCACCTCGCTCTTATTGACATGTAGCTCATACAAGTTGTAATACACGCAAGTGTAAAGATAGAATTACTCCAAATTTCTTCCCGATGAAACCAGTTCATTTTCCTCTTTTGCTTTCACTCTTAAAGATTCCAACAATTCTTTCCACTCACCTGCTTATCCTTGCCGTGACTCAACTCCAACGTTACCGGTCGTGTGGGATCGACGTAGCGCAGGGATCGAACGGCGGAGGAGTCGATCCTCGGCAGAAAACCGGAGCCGTCGCTCCGGGGAACCCCCGTGCCCACTCGTCGCCCTGCGTGCGCGTGTGGCCCCTTCGTGACTGGAATACGCGTCAGACAGGGCATTAGAGGAAGGGAAAGTTGATCACGAACTTGAAAAATTTCAAATCTTCAATGAAACTTCAGAAACATTGCAAACCTGTTTTCTACGAGTATTCTCCAAATATTGCAGACAAATGTTGTACTAAGATAAATACTAAACCTTGTGACCATGGTATATGAAGGTACACTATTAAAGTAGTTAAATTAACAACGAATAACTGAATTTTTGCGGTAAGGATTGCATTGGCTAGCTAAGAAGAAAAGAAATCTTTCTTTTCTTTATGTTCCAAGTCGGTCAACTCTTAAAGTGAGAGAGAGACGAATAAATACATAATTTCTCTATTTTATTACAAAGCTTCTTAAAATTGTTTGTTTATGGTACTTGTAGTTTTACAATATTTTGAAAAATTTACCAGCAATAGGAGAAACAAAAAAAACTATAAAATGAGGGGGATGAAAAATAAAATTTGAGGGAGGTAGGGCGAGTGACTATGTAAATCCGGAATGAACCTTTGGAAAGTTTTGATTAGAGTATCAGGAACGATAGAATTGTTCTCCCAATGGGGTAGGCGTGTCGAAGCTTGAGCGATCAAATAGTTAAGAATATTGATAACGCTATGCATATTTGATATTTTCATCTTTAGTCAATCCATTAAGTTATTAGGTATATACATGTCTCCAATTAACGAATCTAAGCAAATAATTGGTCTTCACTCCCTACGTACTATTGAGCGAAAGAGCGCGGGTTTGATTCCTTGCTCGGCCGAACAGGGTAAGGTTTTACGCTGGGATTTCCCTCAGGCACTCAAAACCAATGTCGATTCGGTAACTAGCTTTCCCCGCAACCCAAAATCTCTCTTTCCTGTTCCTTCACCCAAACCATGTGGTTAGGTTGAAGGTTTGATGGCATGAACCTCGTCACATAGAAAATAAGATAGAAATAAATAAATGGTAGAGAATATTCATGAGGATGTTTTTTGCCAGGGTCACAAATTGAGAAGCAATTCTTGTGTTTAAGCGATATGATGTATTAAACTAAGCCGACGTTTCGATTACGAAAGTAAAATATATTTTTGAGTAGAGTACGATATGTGTTGTTCTATGATTTGATGCATGTTGGAAGTAGCTTGGCGTTGCATCTATTCGAAATTATGTTATAAATAACTAAGCCCTGATAAAGATTACGTTCGTGAGTATAGATTAGTATATCATTTAGCCTAAACACAAGAATTAGATTTCAAAGAGAATATTCATGTAGGGATGAGGCGTTCCGGTAGCTCGCTTTTTGCAAGAAGAAGGGTGACTTACTGTACGCGGCGCACGGGACGCCCGTGTACGCATGCGCCGCGTGGTGGCAGCGATGAGTACCATGGGTGCACAGCACCGGGTTGTCGGGGACGTCGTGCAGCGTGTTGTTGAGGCGCGCGCGTCGAAGCGCCTGTTGCAGCTTCTCCAGGTCGTCGTGCGTCCGAAGGCGAGGAACCATGCGCCTGTCGCCGGCTTGAAGCAAACGGAGTTGCTCTGCGCACGCGCAGAGCGGCGATCGGATCATAAAACGCTCTTCACAAATGGAGGAGATTGGCTTACTGCCTGGACCTCGCCACATCTCGAACGAAAGAAATAAACAATTTGTGCTGGATCCAAGTATTTTGATGCCCCGAAGTCACAGCATTACACAGAATGTCCCAGAACTCCTAGTAAAAAACGGAGGGGTGATAGAGCACATTAATAGGAACAAAAAATCATTAATGTATCCATGTCCAGAATTGCCTCCCGAAGAAGAAATAATTAGACAAAGACAGTAAGAGCAGAAGAGACAAGGTGTGTAAAGCGCATTATTAGGGAAACTGAATAAGTGATATAAATGTTTAAAGTTCAACAACAAATTACAACAGATGTTCAAATTTCGGTCCATTATCAACGATGCAGGTCTCGTACCGACATCGCGGGGATTAGCAAGACTACAGGTTGAACACACTCGCCAATCCAATCACGAGACTTCGGTGCGAGACCTGCACCCTTAATTTCCTTTATTAAGCGCTTTATACCCCTTTTTGTCTCGTGGTTTTAGGGTATTTGTGTCATTTTATCTCTTTCGAGAGACACTTCCGGATATGTGTACCTTAATGATTTTTTGTTCCTACTAATGTGCTCTATCATCCCTCCATTTTTTACTAGAAGTTCTGGGACAACCTGTGGATTGCACAAAGGGAATCTAGTTAGCAATATGTTAATGTCAGGAGCGTACGTGTTCACTTCGAAGATAAAAATAAAATATGTCTCCGATCGCAGATTAGTGGTTGAGAGAAAAACACATATGAAATTACAAACAATGATCTACCGCAACGTAAAGTAGACTGAAGACAGATGAACAAGTTGAAACTGCTCTACCTTGAAGCATGTAGGGATGTTTTTTTTCTATTCTTAGTGGCATTTGAATGCTCCCCAATAATTTTCTAAGAAACTTAACTAAATGTATGGCGTAACACCTGACAAATATTAATTTAAGCGAATTCTTAGACACCTTTCACACTACGTGTCGAGGCGCAGCGACCTTTCACAGTTCACAACCGGTCGCTGTGACACGGCGATGACACGATCACTGGAACCAGCTGAGTCTGAACTGACTTGACCGACAGGAAACCCACATATGACAGAATCAGAACGGACGGCGATGAGGAATTTGCTGGCATCACTTTCTCTTCAAAGAAGGAGTAGAAGATCGAATCAGGTTTCGGTGTATGTCACTATGTTCATAAATTTCAGTTATACAATAATCTTACTTACTTCTCAACAGTATTTGGACTTTGGAATGTTTAAATATAAACAAACTACCAGTAAGTATTTCAGTAGGTTATTCTAATTCAAAATTTTTGAATGTTTCTACTCTAAACAACATTTCTATTTTTACCATACATTTTTCACAGTCATGTTATTGCATTTATTTTTTGTTATTAGAAAAATGAAACAGTTTGAAGGAAATGTTACCAAATATCAAAATGGAACTTAATTCGTATTTTTTAAAGCACGTGTTCGACGGTGTGTAGCATTTTAAGGTAAATATTCTTTATCATATTACATTTATTTGAGAACGTATCTTAATTATATTCTATTTACTTGCTACATTATAATTTATTCGCTTTCTCGCATGGGTAGTGTGGGTATTTTGATGTCATTCATTGCACTGGACATAGGCAATCAATAGGAAAACCTGATCTGGAGGGAACCAAAGGAAGCGCTGCAGTCGCTACGACAATGTGCGTCAGAACTGTCGACGACGATCGCAGTCGCTTTGTGTGAAAGCACTAATGGTGTCTTCATTAAATACAGTATTAAACAGAAAGGTGCGTCTAGTCACTGCAATGTGTCGCTTCGACCGGTTGCATAGTGTGAAACGGGCCTCATTTGATGTAAGGAGAAGCGTCATACACGGAATTGCACGCACCGTAGAGGTGCCGCTCGAGTGCACGCAGCGTGTAAGGTCCGGGGAACGCGCGGGCTCCAGGTAAGGCCGCGCGGCGCAGCTCATCTGCCAGGCGTTTCGCCAGCACAGCCTCATTGGCGCGACCGGCGCGAATCTGCAGTCGCTTCAGCTCCAGCAGTTGTCCGAAGATGAGACGCTCAGCTTGGAACCTGCGAAACGTGAGCTTCAGACAGTTGTCGTTTGGGGGAGAAGCGGTGGATTAGGAGTAAGGAAGATTTGTAATTTTTCAAGTTTGTTAATTGAGGAGTCTTTGTTTACTCGAAGCTAAAATGTAAGCTGTCCGAACCCAAAAAATTGAATCCACAATTTGACCTTGTACATGACTGTCCAGAGTTGCTACGTGGTTTCAGGAGTCAAGAAGCAAATCTCATCCAGTGTGTGCACTCACTTGCGGACACTGTGCTGCACGGCTTGGGTGACGGAGGCCGAGGTGAGCTCGGGACGGGCATCTGGGTCGTTGGGGTCTCGACAGGGGCGCGCGATGCGCGGTTGCGTTGGGTGTGGGCCTCCGTCACCCCCTTCTCCTCCACCTCCAGACGCCGAAGTGTCTCGCCGCGGCGAGGGTTCGATGCCGGAGTCCGCACCGTTGCGCGAGGACGACGTGCGGCCCGAGGCGTCGTGTTCCAGGTCTTGCATCTCGCGGTCGGTGTCCGCGTCGGCGGCGGACGCGGCGGCGGTGGCGGAGGCCGAGTCCATCGTGCGCACCGCGCCTCCGTCCTCATCTTCGTCCTCGACCCCGCCGTCCTGACTTTCGAGATGCTCTTCCGTCGCCTCCACTTCGTCCTCCTCTTCCTCCTCCTCTTCCTCGAACTCGTCGTGCGAGTACGCGGCGTCACCATTCTCCTCTCCCAGTTCGGGTGACGGTGACCTGCCGACAGGGTTGTGCGCATGCGTCAGAGACGATGCTATTACTGCACATGCGCTCTTGCGCGCGCTCATGCTCGAGAGGACTCGCCATCTTCCGGATTAAAGTATGGGTTTAAATTTGGAGTTTACTCAATTAATTATTAGAACATTGCGTACAATTTATTTGGTTATATTTGCTTTCTATTTATTTACAGGAGGCAGTTTAGTCAATACTTTTATGGTTCCTTATAGTATCAGTTTTTATATAAATTATTTTCTACTTCATTATTACTAATCTATTTTAGAGATACAATAATACAGCAGTTTTGTAGTTGTTTTACTTGAAATCTGATGCGAGGAGGAGGAAGGTGTTTAATCAATCTTCACTACACAGTTCACAATTTTCGTGCATTATTGGTTGCAGGTTGAGCTGTGCGAAGACAAAAGCAGAAGGTGGAAGCAGTGGTTTTTGTGGCTAAGATTTCTACAATATTTGCTACGTTTCTTGTGGATGGTGTGAAATTGCTGTCAATTGGCTTACTTCACAATTATTGCATTTTGAGTCCCGACATGTATTTATACGTCAAATATTAATCTATTTCCATTTATCTTCTTAAGAAATTAAAATTTTACTTTCGATTCATAGTGTTACTTCTTTCAAAGTCACAGTTTCGTTCGTCGAAGCTTGTCAATTCGAGATTACAAATGGTCCACAAGTCACCATATGCATTACAAATATTCGCTCAGTTATTCCCAGCGTCTCACAAAAGTCCATCTCAGCAAGAAATAATGAGATGATTTTTGCAAATTACGTTAAAAATGTTCCGCAGATGAAAACAGGATGAACAATCTTCCCTCTAATTTTTCACGAATATAATCACTTCTCTTGATTTCATTTCATCTTGCTGTTGTTCCAGAAAATCTTCATCTAGTGATCATAATTTGAAAATATTTAAATGTTAGATTTTCACTAACTTCTTTATAATTGAATTTTTTACTCATTAGTTTTTGTGAATCTTCCTTCAGATGAGTATGAAATTTCGAGTTATACTTTGTTAACCGTGATACACGTTTTATTTCGCTCTCAAATCATGTTAATTTGCAACCTCATTGAAAATTCTGATTTACAACCTTTGGAGGGATACTTTTCGCGTCCTTAAAAATACAGGAATGGAAATCGTAAAACAATTAACTAATTTTAAAATTTTATTTGCACATATTATATTTTGTTGCGTAATATAGGTTGTCTGCAAATACAATTAATACTTTTCAGTAAGAGGTGGATATGTTAGAGTTTGTGGATCTTATTGGATCATATGGTGTAAATGCTGAAACAGAATATTTCTACTGGAAATGCGTGATATAGGAATCGATCTCCCTTTTAAACAAATATAAATTTTTGGGCAAGAATTCAATGCTCTGAGTGCTGTTCGCGTTGCAGAATTTTATGTCCATAAATTTCTTTTGATATTTTTTAAATGACTTGGAATTGTAAGTGTAAACTACTTTTCTCATAGTAGTGTAATATTTTCTTATATTCTGCAATAAGACATGCACAGTCTTTCTTTTGTCTCTTGTTTTGTTTTGGCGTTTCTTTTCTTCGTAGTAACATTCCTATTGTCGTAGAGTCAGAAAAACAGTGCTTGAAGCTAAGTTTTCTTGAGAACACTAGAATAAACTATCTTCCCTCGAGAGTTTTAAGAGGATCAGTTTTATAAAAGAGAATTTCATGAAGATATTTTCCTAATTAATGAAGAAATTTTTTACCTGCTACAGGTTATTTACCTCATTTATTCTTAGAAAATAATCTAACCAATCATTCAAACTAGGGTAAATGCAGAGAATAATACTCTTTTCTCAACGTTTTGTTATTATCGTAAGGTCACAGGGGATGGATTCCGGGTGAGTGAGGAGGGTGAAAGGTATGGGTGGGCAAATACCTCTCAATAACATAACATATCTCATGGATGTAAGTCACAAAGTAACGTTAATCAATATCTTCTGTCTCACTTCAGCCACAATTTAAAACCCATTAATTGATATTCTTGGAAAAGAATTTGATGTATTTTCATGTAATAAGTTTTAAATTGCGGAACGATTGCACGATAATCAACGAAATAAATTGTCTTAATAACACGTTTCTAACTATTACAAAATTTATGAAGAATTCAGATTCTGATTGAAAAAAATTCAAATGAAATGGAATATATTGTGAACGTTTATTTTCTAATTTATATATATTATTAATATTTTGCAGTTTTCATGAGAAGATGATTTCCGGGAAACAGAAAGATGTTCTAGTTACCGTGATTTCAATAGAATGCAAAGTCTTTTAAAAAATAATGTATAAGATCGTAAAATACACTGAGTATGATTTAGGTAAATTACATACATGGAATATATACTTTGGTAAGTAATAATTGTTTATTCAAGTGGTTGCGCGCAATGCTTCAATCAAAATGTCAAAACCCCCCCAGTGTCATCAGTTTCTATCACCAATTTGTAAGATAATCGGGAGAAGAGTAATGATTATTCTCCTCGACTATACATAATACATAAAATGGAAATATTTATATGTTGGACGAGAAAGTAGATTATTTTGAATACCATCAATTAGGTCTAGTGTATCACTCGTCAAATCGACACAGGGTCGACCAAACCAATAGTTTCGCCTTTATTAAAAAATATGACCACGGACATTGATCACACAAATTTTGTTATTTTACAATATATATACAAGTATTCTTATTTCCAATTCATTAACTGTATTTATATTGCATTGTATGGTCAGTCAGTCAAGTACTAATTGGTGAAGGCATTTTCTAAGCTTGTAACGAGAATGCCATTGAAAATTTCCTGAATTCCTTAACGAGATGGAGTGAAATAAAGTTAAAGTCTACAAAATTCCATAATACCAAACTTTTCTATTCACCGTCTCCACAGTTTAGCTTGAATTTACGAGTGCAGAATTTTTCTTCTTTTATTACTCTCTCTATTGGCACACGCATTGCGATCCAATACTTACTTGCCATCCACCCCATCTTTCGTTTCCTCCTCAACCTTTTCCTTCTCATCTCCCTCCTCGTGTGCTCCCTCACGTTCTTTCTCTTCCGTGGGCGACTGGCCTTCTCCTTCACCCCTCTCTTCTCCTTCTGGATGCACCGTCGCCGCGTCCGCTTCTTCCGCTTTCAGCTCCGTCTCCGCTTCACCGTCTTCCTCCGCTTCCGCTTGTTTGTCAGCCGCCTGGTGACAGAGCGAGAGCTGGAATATAGCGTTCTCAAGAAGTTGAGGCACGTCTTCCAGAGATAGGAAGGACACACATGTATAACTTTCAATGAATTGCATCCTGTTAAACATTCGAATAATTCTGAATGTTCTTTCATCATTAGACTGGTGATGGGTGAATAGAAGTGCGTCTTCATAACAATCTTTCTGAAAAGTGTTACGTGTTTTGAAACGTTTGTAAGTCATGAAACAATACATTGTTAAGAAATGAAATAAATGGAAATGCTCAAGTGTGTGACGTTTGTTTATGGAACCAAAGAAAATAATATTCTCACATTTCCACCAAAGAGTATACGGAGAATAGAGACAAAAAAAAGGTATTGAGAAGGGTAAAACTTTATTAGCAATAAAAGTTTAACTTAAAACTAGTACAACATGTAAGAAAGGATGCTCTGATTTAAAATGTGTTTCTATATCTTATTTTGTTGATGTGCATCCCCCAGAAACTATGGTTGAGAGTTCGACAGATTAGGAATCAGTGAGGAGGACAGTACATTTCTTAAAGAGGTAAATTAATCCATTCTCACCTGCTCCCCTTCGGGAGATGTTGCAGGAGAAGCTGGGGAGGGAGCTGGAGCTGACTCACGAACAAGGGCTGCTGCTTCTTGTTCTTCTCCTTTTCTTTCTCTTTCCTCCATCTCCGCCTTCGCTGCCTCTGGGGATTCCTCTTTCACCTCTTCTCCTTGCACAGGAGCTTCCTCCGCAGTTTGCTTCTCCTCACTTTCGCCTGGAGGTTCTTCGGGGGCTTCAGTTTCCTCTTGTTCCTCGGCGGGTGTAGGCTCTTCTTCGTCTTCATTCACTGCATCATCTTCTCCTTCCTCAGCGACGGCGTTTCGCTCACCGTCTTCGTCCTTTTGGTCCCCTCGTTCGACGCCTTGGTCCTTCGCTTCTTCCTCTCCTCCCTCTTCCGCAGGAGGTGCAGCAGTCCCATCGTCCGGCCGCTGAGACTCATCCGCTTCGTCTTGACCCTAGGATCCACAAAGAGAAGCAACTGTTATAACTCTCTACCTGACTCAATCGTATTGCCAGCCTCCAATCAAAGTCAAGTCAACGAAGGGGTCATAGAGGACATTGAAGATTGTGTAATTTTTTTCTCGGGAGTGTGTTTGGGGTAGTTAGGAAGTAAACATACTAAATGTCCCCTGTTCTAACAACGAGGAATGGGGTTAAAAGTAGCTAGAAAGGTCCTTTTATTGTTTTTTTCGCCAATAGCTCGAAAACGGAGCGTCGTAAGAAACCATGTGCTCTTTAAAAATAAAAACTTATAAAATTTCCTACAATATTGTTTATATACGTATTTTCTGTATTTTTTATGGTTTCCTCCTCACCTACACTGTTCCGTCTTCAACTCGTCCGAAGTTATTGCAATTTTCAAATTTTCATGTTCATTTACACACTTCGAAAGAAAATTCCATGACGCTCTTTCTCATATTTATCGTTTTGTAATTGTTGTGTATTTTGTATCAGTGCTTATAACATTGGGAACAAGTTAATTGTATAATAAGAACCATTTATAAAAATGAAGTACCATAAAATATTGACAATCAAAAGTATTTAAAGCAAGGAAAAGAAACATTGACAGCGTTGTTGATCAGCATTGCAAAAAATTAAATAGAATTTAGAAACAAATACTTATGAAAATGACAAAGTTGGAATTGAGAAGCTCTCGCTCATTTTGATCGTGAAGGTCCGACTTGTGGCTTTTCCTCTGACTCATCAACTTCTGACAAAGTATCCGCTGGGAGTATGAAAACAAGTTTGACTTAGTCAAAATCACATTCATTTGCCAATATGGGTTCACCATTTGAGCAGCTGTCCCGGTAGTCAGGCACAATGAGGAACAATTAATGGAAACTTTTCTTTTATCACACTTATTGGAACTGAAATCTTAGGTGCACTAACAGAAGATCATATTCAAAATTTCTTCAGATGTAGTTCGCTCTTTATTAAGCACAAGAGTATAGATGTGCCTTCACTTACGCTCCCAGCCCCACAATTCTGGAAGATGTTCGTTATCAAAGCAGAGTTGCAGCTGGAGAAATGTCTTCAAGCAATGCTCTTTCGTGGTCCCCTCGCTTGGGGGTAGACCTGATATTCAGGCTCTATTTTGTCTACAGTAAATAAAGAAGACTTACAGCAATAGAGGTTGAGTGTAGTTATAGCAATAGATTTTTTTGTGGGACTTTAGGGCTCGTCAACATCGAGGTCATTAGAACCTTAAAACTTGTACAGGTAGGGAAAATGCAGTTTCGCCCTAGGGAGAGCCAACATGACTCTCCCCGCGTGTGGAACTCGCCGAATGACTCAGCCATACCCATTAAAAACCTTCCTGAATTACAACTCAAAACTCAAATCCCAACATATCTCAAGACTTTACTTAAAACATTAAAAAAGAGAAGAAGAAGAAGAAAGAGGAAAATGAAAGATACCCTAGCCCTAATAGCGTCGGGATCAAAAAGAACACTAGGTGACCAAGGAAGGTCAGGAAAGAGAAAGGAAGGAGCCTTGTACAAGTAATATAGCAATAGAGGTATAGCATGGAGTTTAGACTGTAGTAGACCAATTAACTTAGATTTATTGCGCTGATTGGAAAGGAGGCGTTCTTGTTTCACTGTAATTTCGGTGTTCAGATTGCAATGAATGTCTACCGACCTATTCATTCGACTTTTCTCGTCGTACCTACTCTGCCACCTTTGTGTACTGTTTGTATCCATTGAATACTACTGAGCATCTCTCACCAAGGTAGCGTGTCTTAACGAATTTCACGTATTCCTCACAAATTGAATCAAACGAGGATCCTCTTTGTCAAATCACTTTATGGATGAAAATTTCTCCTTAAACAACCACATTATAGTGTGATAAATCTATGATATCTGTTTCCATACCCCCAGCGGATACCCTGTCCAACGTTGATGAGCCGGAGGAAGAGAGTCGGACCATCATGATCCGAACGCGTGAGAGGTTCCTCAAACATTTGGCAGAAGCTTTCTCATATCCCCATCCATTCCTAGTAAAAAATATTCGTTTATAGAAGTTAAACCCTTCGTGTCCTGGGTGAATTTTCCTTGTTCCCTACATTTTCACATTTATATACTTACGCATTACTGGTTGCATACTCACGCTCCTATTGACGAAAATGTTTGATCTGCACGACTGTCAAACGAAATACACTTCAAAATAAAAAATAATCTGAACCTAATTTCGAACACATCGCTTCTTGATGCATTGTGACTACTTTGAAACAAGCGTGAGGTGAATTTCGAAGCTGATGGCCTATCCGTCTTTGTACTCTGCGGTGGACACAGACAAACTTTCTTTTATATTTATTTTTGGGGAAGTCCACAATATTCCGGTCTCAAAAATATGAACGTGAGGAATCACCAAGTCGGCAGGATGTCGAGAAATGTGATTGTTTGGCCAAACCGGTGCATTTCCATTTTGACGTTATTGTAGTATTAAGATAATTAATTACCATCTTACAAACAATGGAACAAATTTAAATTTGTTCATTAACATATAATATTTTACAAACGTTTATTGTATGTATCTGTAAATATTTTTAAAATAATTCTTATAAGATATCTTTTAGTTTTTGTCATTATCGTGGCGTGATATCGAGAACATGGCGCGTTCCCAGACGGTGGCTATAGTAATGTAACTAAACAGTTTGAAAAAGTCAGATTTGCCACAGATGTAGAAAATGAAGCCTGTAGTAGGATGTGATACTTTGCTCTAAGGGCTATGCTGACTAAAGGTAATACATATAACCCTGAAACGACAGTTGGTGGTAGAAGAAATCAAAATAAGTGAATCGTGTATATAACTTGTCTAGTGACATTGATTGAGCAAGCGCCATGAACACCACCTCCTCAGTGGAATCCCCGACGCCACTGAAACGTGTCTTCTTGCGAGGGCGAGTGCCAGGAGCTGCTGTAACAGGTGTGGGGGCGGGAGCCTCTAGCGCTTCCGACACCTCACTGGCCGTCGAACGCTGGCGGTGTATCTGCGCCGTCACCAGCAGACGCGTCGCCACCACTTCGCCACTCGTCTGCGACAGCCGCTGCTCCACTGGCGCGCGCTCCGTCTGCACAGACGACTTCAGATTGCCACGGAGACGCACAACAGAATTAGCCGAGTTATATAACAAAACATTCAATTGCACCCCCACCCCATGCGACATCTTCATCCCTTTCCCTCTGAGGAACCGAGAATTCTCTCATGGATTATCAAGGGTATTGGAAAAGAATTAAATAAATACTGAAAGACTTACACCTCTTTATGGGCGAATAATAAATATTTTGTGAAAAGAGTTATTTTCGAATATTACTACAATTAACGTCCATCATATAATCTAATTAAATAAATAATGAAAAGTCGCATGTCTTTCATTATTTATTTAATTAGATTATATGATGGACGTTAATTGTAGTAATTTTCGAAAATAACTCGTCTCGCACACTTCTTCAAACTAGGATATCGTATTCCCGTAGTATGTACTAACTACATAGAAATTATGAAAGATCCCGTTGTTTGATGTAGTCAGCCATCGGTTAGGCGCCTCAATAGGACACATTCGAGATGTTTCATGTAGATGGAGAGCATCTACTCCACTCCACTACAGGGAGTCGTTCGTGTATCGCTGCCACGCCGCTAGTTCATCACGACCAAGGTCATAGATAATTAAGGTTCTCACGACCTTCGAACAGCTCCTCGCAGACTAAGGTGAGGATCCGACTGCAATCACTTGACTCGGAGCACGCAGTTTGGTGCTTAGTCTCATTCATGACAAGTAATGCCACATCTCGTTCACCTCAAGGAACAAATCGTTCATTTCCCTCAATGAATCGAAGTGGCTGCCGATATCAGAACCTTATATATCTGACCTTGATAGCGAGCAGAGATCTCTGCCTCAATATAGATACCTATTTATGTAGAGCATCACCAGTGTCTGAACCAAAAGCATTTGAACCCGTAATTTCTCATTTGGAGCAAATTCACTTCGCACTATTTCTCATAGCCAGCTTCTTGTGACACACGTGGTCGCAAGGCTCCGGCTTCTTCAGGGTTTCTTGTAAGCAGAGTCATAGAGTGGGAGGAGAAACTAGATGAAAGAGCGTGACGTAAATTTCGATAGCGTTGTTATTCACTTGAATCATACCCATGGGGAACTGTGGGTACCGTTTTCGGAAGTTATGAGAAATTGCGCGGTACACTCCCACCGCTGGAGCTTCTCTACCTTAGTGATGTAAGAGCGGTAGCGTGCACTTACCCGTCGCGTGCGACGGCGCACTTCGGGCGCTGCGTCCGCAGTCACCACTCCATCGCTGTCCTCGCCTGCCTCTTCCTCTTCTTCCTCTTCTTCCAACTCCGCAGCCTCCAGCGCCGCCGCTGCCGCCTCCGGCGCTCGTTGGCTTCGCACACGCGCTGACTTGGGTCGGCGTCCTACGCATTCAGGTCATGCCATTCTCTTCAGTTCAGGGTACGAGAACTGGAAACGCCCCTTCGAGGGTCTCAATGAAAAAGAGGCAAAATGTCTTCAGATTTTTATAAAACCATCAATGTAAGCTATATAGAGCCTCACATTATGTCAATGCTATTTTACTATATTAGATTTTTACGTTTCTGACTTTCAAAAATCTTATTATTAAGATGGATTAAAAAAATCATTTCAAAATCTTCATTTCAATAACTACGCTATTTTTTTGCTTATAACTAAAAATCTATGAAAAAATCAAACAAAGAAAGCTACAAGTCATGTATTGCATTACGAGAATGCCAAAAAAATATAAACAACTCAATTTCACAAAAATTGTCGATTTCCCTTCTGACACTCGTATTGTAAACTACATGACGTAAACTTTTCGTTCTCCTTTCACTCATTTTGTGACGAATGAACCAAAAAACTACTTTTCAACCCTCCATTTGAAGACTGAATACTCGTTTGTAAATGATCGTTTATGTTCTCCCAGATTGAAGCATCTCGACTATTGTCTTACAACAATAGATTTTTGGACAGTATGTATTTTCTTTTGTCAGTTCAGTCGAAGTTTCCCAATTCCAATATTTCCACTACAGAAGCAGTCCAATCGATTGTGCGAAAAAGTGTAAGATCACAACAGGTTGAAATGAAAAGGTTCTAGAAGTGTTAGTCTTGCAGTTTTCAGGAACTATTAGAAAATCGAGATGTTACTGATCAATTAATAGAAAAAACAGAACAGGGGATGATTGCCATATTTTCTCATTGGATTGGATTGGATCCGTCGTAGTTTCGTTTTCGTTCAGAAAATAAATATGAATAATTTTACGTGGATTATTTTTCACAAAATTACCTATTTTTCACAGAATGAATAGTAACAACTGAGTCACTTCATCACTTTACAATACTACAAGTATTCATGACTACTCTTTAAAACTAAATCCTTCGTACAAATACTGATATTTTTTGGACGTTCATTCGATGAGCCAGTAGTTCGCTCGCAAGACGCTAGATGGTCGCAGTACCGTACCGGTACGCGGTCTACGCGTCGCCCGCTCGTCACCGGCCCCGGCATCTGTCCTGGCTGCCTCTTCTTCCGCCGCCGTCCGCCTACGCTCCAAGCGCCGCGCCGCCCTCGGGCAACACGGCTCGTCGCTGGGGGCGTCGCTGACGAGCGCCGCGTCGCTGTCACTCAAGGAGTCCGCCATCCGCCTCGCCGCCCCCCGTCGTCGTCGCCGCCGCTCGCTGCTGCGCCGCCGTCCCCCGTCGCAGCCGCCACCCGATGACGACGAAGAGCCACCCCTCCGCCGCCGTCGCCTCCGCCGTTCGCGGCTGCGACTCGCCTCGTCTTCGCTCAAGGGGCTGTTGAAGTACAAGGGCATTGCTTATGTTTGGTTTACACGGGAAGAGATGTGGGGATAGTAGAGAAGAGAGTAGAGTGTACTCTCCTATCCACTGTACTGATTTACAGCATGAGTTATTTACACACAGTTTGATGTACCGATTGACGTGCTCTCGGCTGCAATCTGAAGCCCCATACACTATGCCAAATGAGAACTAACCTATATGCGCGTGTTTTTATGATGCAAAAAATGAGAAATTCGTCAAAGAAATGATGAATTACGCCTGTTTGGTGTGTTTTTTACACGTTTCTGTCACTTTTATTTTCTTTAATTCCACAGTCATGCATATTCAGAGTACAACGCCACAAATCTGAACACTTATATATCAATCATATGAAACCGGATTGGAAAAGCACATACTACAAAGAATACTATGCTCCGTATTCTACTTTACTAACGAGCAGACGCTGAAATTGTTTACACTAGGAGAGTGCCTAATCGAGTGAGAATTTTGACGAGGGTGGGGGTAGTAGAGTAGAGCTACTTTCCAACATGTCGCTAGTATCTCTACTCTACCGGTTGATATTCACTCTACTCGCTATCTACTGTACTGAGTGTTTACATGAGTATAGTAACTGTACTCTACTAAGTACTCGCCTAGTTACTCTACCCGTGTAAACCAGGCTTTGGGGACTAGAGTTGGCACGTTTTGAGTTAGCGGTACCGATAAGACTGCAACTACTATCTTTCCGCGAACATTTCAAGACTACTCAGGATGGAGAGCGAGGTGCAAATGACAAATTGGGAATCGAACAAGCCTGAACACGGTCCTTAAGGTAATATGAGCGACTTTGTAGGTCTGATATTTTTAAATGAAAGGATTAACTGTTGTATTTCGACTAGTCTAATAAAATTTGGATCTCACGGGGCTAATATTTGCATAAAACCGTCATGAAATTGTATTCACTGTGATGGATAAGGACACTAAAAAGAAAGCTTTTCCACAAATTACTACGAAATTCCTAATGGAAATAATATAAAAAAACTATCATTTACAAGTTATAGGCAATTTATGAAGTTATTGAATGAAAACTGTAACAAAACGCTGGGAAATTGGAATCTGGCAGTCATTGCTATTCGGTAACCAATAGTCAGTATTCATCCGGGGACTACGGTAGTAATATTGAAGACCATTAAAAAAATTTTTTTTTCCAATTTAAACAGTATGATGATGATTCGCAGTTTTGAGTACATCATAATTCAGGAATTAATGTTATAATAAGTACTTTATATAAGTAGAATAGAAAACATTATTAGAAGTTTATTAAATGGTTATATGATTACTGCCCCATCATCCGTGATCTTCCAACTCGTCGCCATTTTGCTTAGCCGAATATTTACTTTTTCTTCTTCCACGGAAGATAGTCAAAAGAAAAAATTGGAATAAAACCTACGTTTCCATACCTTATTTTGTGATCTGAACTTTTAAGTGTTATTAACTGTACATACACAACTTTTTGTTAAATGCACAAAACAAAAAAATCATGAAATTTGGTGAAGATTGGTTTTCTTCTTTTGAAATTTCTCTCAAAAATTAAAGTATTATAACTCTTCTATATTGAATAACATATTTTCGATAATTTAGGTTAACCTTTGTAGATACACATATGCTGTCGCGGACTTTTTTGTCGAACTCTTTGAGGCGAACAATTCTGTCAAGCGTAGTTGTCACCTATTTCTCACCGTTTAGGTAGCGTAAGCGAATATGGCGGATTTTTTTCCCGATTTCATCGACTATTGGCGTCAAAATTATTTTCTATCTTTCTTTTCAAACATTTTTGAAATAAAAGTTAGCTAAAGTACCTCCTTGCTAGATCTAATCACGATCTATTAAGTTGTTCAGTCGTTAACAGGTAGCTAAGAGACGGACACATTTTTGCATTGATATATTAGTGTGGATTTCCTTCACACCTTTTCCCTTGACTTGAAGAGTCGGAGGTGGAGGTTGAGATGGCAGGGGAATTTCAATGGTGTCGGATGTCCTTCCTGACGCCGCTCAACGAAGCGGGTGATACATGAATGGTACGGGGGTGAATAATTATGAGACAATGTTGTGGTAGAATGAAAGGCAGGGGTAACGGGACTACCCCGAGAAAACCTTCCGCTTCGTTCACCACTACGAATTCTACTTGGATCAGACACGGTTTGAACCAGCGTCACCAGAGGTAGTAAGCTACGCCACGGGTCGCCAAACATGGGTAAATGTTTACGGAGATAGAATAATGAGTGGAGTTGGTCACATTATGGTAGTACTGGAGAATTAAATCACTTAAGTATCTGAAATCGGCATAAATAAACAAAGTAACATGTACTTATTGTTATTTCAACTTGAAAAGCATACTTCACCGGCCATTTACATGAAATAATTGTAATTGTTAGTGTTATACGTTGCGTCTTTACTAACCAAAAAGACCAAATGTATAAAGGAGGTTTTGGAGGGAAGGTCAATCATTTTTTAACCAATGAATTCACATTTTTTTCACAGCTAACATTTCGAACAAATTTATTGTCTACTTCAGGCTTGCACTGAACTCCTTAATCTAACATCTCTCACCAATATTACTCCACATTTCTTCATATCTTTTCATTAATACTAACACTAACCAGTTAACAGCACATATTTCCATTTTGAACGTACTTTTATTTCTAATACCACGTGTATTTGTTTATGTATACTAGATAATGGTATATGTAAGAAGATAGTGATGCGATGAATCTGTGATCCAATTTTGTTTCTCCCCCCCCCAAGGAAACAAAATGTAATATGTATTCCCTTTGATTCCCAAAATCCAAGGAATAACAAACTAAAAAAACAAAAACAAATTCGCGTGCATCACAATGTTGAATTAAATCATTTAATTTTACAACTTAAACAACAAACGCTAGTAAGCAAATATTTATCATTCGGAATATACAGTGGTGTTCAAAATTACCATGTATCAATTAATACTTCAATATTGTATAAGTGTTGTTAGATTTTGAAAAAAAGGGAAGATATTGAAATTTGACATTTATAGAAGGTATGCATGCGTTACTACATTCCAGTTTCAATGCGGTATTTCTTCGTGTCGTGAAAATACTGATATTTTTATACGATAAGCAGACGTTCTTTTCCCTTTTTTTATACGGTGAATTTTTATTAAGCGGATAACTACTACCACGGGAGTATGTAAAAGCATAAAATGAACTTAAATTGTAGTTCAATTTTGACAAATTGCTTAAATTAAAGCTCTAATGATTTTTTCACAGAATTTTCAATCATTTTCATGAATCCCCAAATCTTTTGCGACAGCTTTTTACGATACGCAATAATTTAAAAGAGGGACTGACAATAATTTCTGAGGTATGGAAGAATTCGCCTAAGAAATATCCGGTAAAGGAGAATGAAAGGGGGCATTGACCGAGGTCAGCCTGCTGTTAAAGAGGTTCTTGAGATCGAAGTCGCCAATGGTCGATACAGGAGTGACTTGGGCGCTTCTGCTGTCGATTGAGCACGTTTCAAGGACAAGCCAACTGCCGTGGACGCAAAAGTTTGGAAGTATTATGAACAACTTTACGTGTGTGGTGGTCATTCCTAAAAGATGTTTTAAATGAAAGCACTTTGATCAAACAAAGAGTCTTGTAACATTTTGACACATGTGGTGGTAATTTTTAAATAACAAAGTCAAGTTGCTTGTGTTATTTTTAAGAAAGCGTTAAAAGTATTTCTATTTTTCAGTTCTGAAGTAATTATACTGTATAAGCAGTGTAAATAACTGTTACGGTTTTCACAAATTGAGTATACAAACGCACAGCCCTCAAGTTCTCTAACTGAGCAATTAAAACCGTTATTGATAATTGTAACAAAGTATTGTAAAAAAGCCCTAACAGATAATCGATAGCATATCTTTTCATGTTTCCAAACTAATAAAAAGAAATTTTCAATGAGTAGTTAAATATCAATTTATATCAACAATCATGTTAAGACGTATTCGAGTTATTGGTATATTATATCAAACTATAGTTCTTTGTATAAGTGACTTAGGAAATAAATTACGCAATATCATTTCAATACCATTGATATACCCCTCCCCTATGGAAGATACCACTAAATTTGTTTGAACCCATCCCGCCAATGCAGTTTCTTACACGTGATATGGATCCGCATGCATATTACAATTGTTATTTGTTCCATGAAGTATTTCTTGTTTCATTACCAATCTTAATAATAAATGGGTATCCTTCAAAGGTATTCAAATTCTACGACGCAAACGAATTCCACGACCAACGACATCTCAAGGAGAAATACAAAGAACTATACCAATCAAAGTTGCATAGTTTGTCTCTCATCATTATCATTGTGTGCAAAATTCATATCATAAAATAATTTTCATTTGTCGTAGATATAAAATATCGAAACATCGTTTTTGTTTACAAAAATATCTTACCAGCGACTATTTTATTACCCACCCACCCCAATTCTTAATTTATGAACAGCCCTTTTGGGAACAATTATGACACGTTAAGATTCTACGCTTTAATTGATTTTCAGTTATATCTGCTTTTAGAGTCTATTATATCTACTTTTTCCTTATTAGTAGACTTCAAAAAATGCATCGGTTCGGCAAACTTTGAACAGTACTTCTTCTCGTGAAGTATTTATTTTCACTAATTCAGTACATTTAAAATAATTTTAATGAACGAATTTGACAAATTTTCTCCAACTAACTTCAACATCCCAACTTCCAATATTTAAAGGAGTGAAATTCCTATGGAGTTCATTATATGATTTTCTAATATTTTTGACATCTTTGTGGCATATTCATTAACATGATAGTCAAAATTTTGTTTATCTCTTCTAATTCACTGAACATACTCTGCTGAAACAACAAAACATATATTGTGATACTGTACTGTAAGTGTATCCTTTGAAAGCTGAAAAATGAGAGTTTCAATCCGAAATGAGAGTATATGACGTGTCACAGGTGGCAAATACAAACTTTCCTACATCAAATGGGGTACAGTGGAAATGAGATCTCCGTAGTTTACTTTCCACCCTTACAGCCCTGTAGTTCAATTTTCTCCTTTACTGTTCTTTTTAAATATAAACGTTGAATCAAAATTCTTAAATTGAAAATATTTTCACAAGTACCTATTAAAATATTTTTAAAACTACAATAGCTGCATTTCAAGGTAATATTTTTCGTGCAAGATGAATAAAATTTTATCAGAATTGTGAGATTATAAAAAAAACACATAATGTTAATTTAAGCGAAACAAATTGTGAACGTTTCCTATAATATCCAGTTTTGGGACTAATAAATGATACTGTACCGCATGACACCACTCGCCACATCACTACGCAGCGCTGCTGTGAGGGTTTGACGCATACGAAATTGATAAGATCGAGAAATAGCGCGCAACTGCCACGATCTTAGGAGACAGACTGACCAGACTTATTTACGATTATATTAATAAACTGCGATTTCATACTATAAATTCTTTTCGATAGAGATTATGAAAAATAAAAATTCTATAAACAATTATTTAAGAAAAAATATTTTCGTCCTTTACCCTCCCCGAGCTCGTGGTGCATCAGGTAGATTGGAGTCCCACATCGCAAGGAAATTATAATTTTGTTAAAAAATAAAGCATTAAGATTTTATTATCAGTATCAGTAGTTTTATCAATGAAATTAGTTTTCTAGACGAATGGTACCTACAAACAGAAAAATTAAGTTCGTCCTTCATCGCAATTGAGACGCACTTTAGAAATGTTTATGCTCATGGTGTGTGTTATGGGTCTAGTAGAAAATGACAGACGACAATCGAGATAGAGTAAACCGGAACAAGATTTGTTTTGTTCTAGCTATATGCATCACTAGTAGTGTTTAATAATTATTCCTGATTTCCGAAGGTGGTAAATCCGGAATCATTGTTGCACTAAGCCATATCATGTTACACTATCGTTTGATAAACGATATGAAAAAATCTTCAACATAAAAATGGACCATTTCTGTAATGTTCCAGCTTAGCACTGCAACACCATTGCATAGCAGGTACTATCAGAAAGGAAAAAAACGACAGAACAAGAAAGTATTTTGAAGTAACCAATAAAAAAGACGTTTTTCCGTTAAACTTTAGTGGTCTTCATTGTTACGAGCACTGACAAGCCCTGATGCAGTATAAAAGTGTTAGAGACTTATGGAAAGAAATAAACGGTAAAAAAATTACTAATATTATTCAGTGACTGTTTCCATAGCACCGAAATATTGCTGTAATCGCTCCGATCAGGATGTTCAGGGTGGTGAGGGAAAAGGAGAAAGTGGTTGTTCAAATCCATTCCGATTGCGATATTTTTTCCCTTACTTTAACGCTCTGCGCACTTACGGCGTACGTAACAATTACAGAGTGTCTGAAAAAATGGTGCAGGGATACCTCAGTTTCCATCCAAAAACGATCGGCGATATTGGATATCGGAGAAAACCGAGGCAATTATTACCAGTCGAATCAGTGAGAGTTCTGCTAGTTCGTAGTGCACTTCAAAATATATACCAAAAATACATTTTATGAAGATGAAATGTAGAGTTTAATACTACAAATAACACAAAATTAATATAAAAGATTAATGTAAAGAATAAATGAGCAGATAACAAACGCTTTCTATGAATCTTCGGTATCAAAGCACTTTACGGGATCAATTTCCTTCTCGGTCTTTTGGAACAAGGGAACTCCAGAATCAGTGGATTCATGTCACTCGAGAAAGTGTTGCCTAAACTGAGGCAAGACATTACAAGTAAGGTCACATTTATTCGTTGACGAAATCCGAAACAAACTCCGAAAACCGAGAACAAAAATCGCAAAAAATCGACGATATTCGAAGAGAATGGAAACAGAGGTACTTCTGTATACCGTATATTTGGCTCTTCAGATCAATTTTTAAATACGCATGGGCTCTAATGACCTCGATGTTGACGAGCCCTAAAGCCCCACCAAAAAAATAATTTTAAGACGCATTTTTAGGGAGCGAGAATGATTGGAAACATGAGCTGCCAGAAATACGTTGTTCTGTTGAACGACCGTCCTTTCATATTTCTTACACTTACATTAAAGAACAAAGTCAATTTTCTTTTAATTTTGGGCGAGGGGGGGTTGATCATACCCCGCCCGCTAGGTACACCCGTGATTGTGAAAGAGACAGTCGTTCAAGTGCAATCCGTGTGTCGAAATACAAAAGAGTCCTGGAGCCTCTCACCTGTGCGCGCAGCGTCTGCGGCCACTGCTGCTCGCTGCGTGCTCTTTGCTGCGCACACACGCGTGCTCGCAGCCGCCGTGCGCGCTGCAGTGCGTCTCACGTCGTCGCCGTCGTCGTCGCCGCTGTCGGCACGCGCGCTCCTCGTCGCTGGAATCGGCGTCGTGCGTCGTGGCGGGCGCATGGCGTCGCCGGCAGCTCGCTTCTCCTCCCTCCACCGCCGTCACCACCTCCCCTTCCAGCCGTTCCACGTGGCGCAGCGCCAGTTCGTCATGCACGCGCGTCTGCGCATGCGCCACCGCGCGCCAACGCCGCCAAGGTCAAATGTCGAACACGCTAATCGGGAGGCGTGCGTCTGGGCTTCCAATGATCACTGTCCTTCGGGCTAGTCCAGAAATTACGTAACACACGCTGGGGAGGGGGAGGTTGCGTTGACAGCGGGTACGTAGGGAGCTTTAAACTTGGTCATTGTAGTCCTTTAACTCCACCTTTCACAGAGCAATGACGAGATAACTATTAAGTCAGTGTACTAAATATTATCCCAACATTGTCCTGAGAGCAACAAACACTATCCTTTTGGAGGGAGTAAGATTAGCGTCATGTAGTTTTGTACGGGAGGTGGGGGGGGGAATGTTTTTTTTTGCGAGGTGAAGTTACAGGTGCGTTGTGGAGGGGGGGAATGTTTTTTTTTGCTTTACGTAATTTATGGATGACCCGATTGCAATCCGAATATGGTTGACCGATCAGTTTAATGAAACTACGTCGTTAGCATCTGTAAACGGTGTCGTTTTAATAAACTGTTTGATTTTCCGATTAATCGACTTCACAATCCGATCCGACACGAACATTTGCTGTCGGTTTAGGTCCGTGGTATGTCCATCCCTATTTAAAGAGGTGAATTCTAGTTTGCTTAGAACCCTCAATTATTAATGCAAACAGATCATATTATTTAGAGCGGTAGCGTTTCATATGAGAAAAATTATAGCGTTCCCGTGTTCTAAAACTAAACCGATAACTAAACCCATTCATCGCAGTAGACAGAAAAGTGAACAAATGAAAATTCATTTTTAAACCACGGCATTTAAAAACACTTAATATGCTTGCAAAAAGAAATTTGAGTTGAGTCTACACGGTCAGTTGAAGTATTTGCTTGCATTATCAGAAAAAATAAGCTCCCGTAACAAAAAGATCATTTCCCGACTTTGGTCAATTGTTCCACCGTAACATATCATACATTTTTCTTACTGATTTGCATTAAACTGATTTATTTGAAGTATGAACATTCATCTTTTTTATCTCATAAATGTCTCCTTTCGAAATGTGTCTTTCTTTGCAGAGGTGCGATATGACATGTGATTAGTAATTAATTACTTTCCATTGTTATGATTAACAGCATTTCCCCATAATTCGGTGAATAGTCTCATGAATGGTTTCACTTTTATTTCGTTTAAAATGAGGAATACTGCTATAAAAGCAATTTATTATTTCCAATGAAGAATTGTCGGACATTTTAAATGTAAAACAACTGTGTCGTTTTCATTTTACCTCCGTCTTAATGGAGAATTACCATTTCGTTAAATCAATTAGACGACTTTCCTCGAAATATGATTAGATACCAATTAAGTAGCAATATTTTGAAATGTAATTAACGAAAAGGGAGAATGTAGTGATTAAATTCTCATTATGGGATGCTGAGTTGCTCAGTTTACGTAGGAATTACGTCGTGATGATGTCATTACCACATGAAAGGAGGCATGATGCCTGTCGTGATGAGATTCGGATCTATAGACCTTGACCGATAAAAAAATCTGAATCAAACTATTAGGTCCCTTCTGGCTCGTACTTTGAAGCACTATTCATCGAGCGTAATTATTCAACATATTTCGCATTTGAAACTCCATTGGTTGGCAATAATTTTTTTCTAAAATGTGTCGTAGAGAATTGTAATGAGAACTCAATTATCTGGATTGAATATTTTTATAATGTACAACTTAGTGTTCAGAAAGCCTTCATTTACAGCAAAGAAACTGAAATCAACCAACAGAAAATTCTTTTGCAAAGTTACTCGAACATATCTATTAATTGTAATTCGGTCGGATTATTGTATGAGGTTTTATGTTTTGTTATCTTTGCGTACGCCTTTATTCATCTAAGACCATAATTTAATTCAAGAAAAGTTACATTACCTACTACATGTTAAAGCAGTAATGCATTGGGTCCTTCATTTTATTCTCTTGAGGAAAGAAAAAGTACTTGTTCCCCTGAAATTTATGATGTGAGACTATTTTTATTAATCTTTCAATATTTTAAAAAATCGGAATCATATGAATTACGTAAATATTTTTTTTCATAAAAACTAATACAATTAAGACTCTCATACATGTATATTCTAAGTAATGAAATAATAAAGTGTCAACCACAGGAATATACATTGAATTGTGTGTCATTCAACACATCTTTCATTTCAAGACGATTCCCACCCACGTTACGCAAGTAATTTTCCCCATTGATCTGCGTCAAAACAAACAAAAGTTATTAATGACTCTGCGGCGGCTGAAAATTATAGCTTCTTTGCCTTTCAAAGTCAACGATTTAATTTTATATGTCATTGATGTTTTCGAAGTGCGTGTCTCGAGGGAGTTATAAAATGTTTTTTTTTTTGTGTCTGATACCTCAGACGTTAGCATCAAGTAATTATTAGAAAGACCGAATTATATAAGGACTGCTTCTTAGAGCTTCGTCAATATTTAATGTGGAAAGAGATGAAACTGTATCGTTCCCTTGTCATCATAGAACTACTTCCTTTTCATCACTGTGCATCTTATTCAGAATCATTACATATTTCAAAGCAGGAAAATCCTCGAAGGTTGAATGTTCAAATATAATCTCTTCTTATTGTCTAGAAGATCATCTCAATCATTTATGTAAAGCACCTTCCAGATAGTTCCATTGAAAAGCTTGTTTCAGAAGCGAATCACACAAACGTCATTTTTATCAATACTTCCGTTAGAAAAATTATTTCTTTTATGAAAGCTTTAAAAACTAAACACAAGAAATAGTAAGAAAATATAATTTCACACACGATAAAAATATAAATCGATTATAAGCTATTAAAAACTTATTAACGTAGGCTTCCGCGGCTGGAATCAATATATACTACGTTGTCCGGCGCTAACCGTGTCTCATTAGATAGAAATACCAAAGTTTCGGTAATCCTACTGTGGCCGTTTTCGAGGCACTGACTGAAACGAATAGACCTAATGTACACTGTTTTACCATACTCTTTACTTGTCAGATATAGTACTAGTGTAGGTAGGATTAAATCAATAAACTAAATAAAATCGGCATAAATAAACAGAGTATTTTGTACTTACTGTGATTTCAACTTGAGAAACATATCTCACCGACCATTCAAGTGAAATAATTGCAATTATAATTGATGGTGCAATACATTGTGTCTTATGGAGGAAACCTTTCCTAAAGAAAAACAACTTTTAAAACACGAAAATGATGGAAGTTTACTTTGATTTGTTGCGAATTTTTCGTAATATTTTTACATCACTTTTATCGTCACGTCACCAGACGTTACAAAATAAATTTCACTTTTTCCGAGGTGTGATGTATAAATCGTGCTGTCTTTGTAGTCGAGTACAACAGAAACTTAGGTCTGCTCTAATCTGAACCAGTCCTGAAGAAGACCCTAGCAGAATGGTCGAAACATTGGTAGTTCTGTCTTCTAAAATACGGTTTGTCACGGACAACAGGGCGTATACTTTTAAAAATTGTTTGTGGGTGAAAACAAGGGAAGATGGAAGAAGTACGATGTTGAGACCTTGAAGTATGACCCTGAATTCAAGGAATCCTACTTCACGACACTGTCGAATAACAAATTCCACAAAGTTGATTCTTATGAATTAATCTAGCTCCTCAAAACAATGCTTACTGTAACAATAACAGTACTGTTACCTGATTTGTCTATTCATGTTGATGTTGTCTTCAATTCAACTTTGTAAGCTGCTCTAGATCAGAATTTTTAGAGGATTATTGGGTTTTGAGATAATTTTATCACATTAATATTTCTACAGTCTTGTAAAGAAGCAATATATCACAATTTCAGTATAAGGGGAAAACAATCTTTTGGTACAGTGCTTGTTCATACAATTCTTCCATTCAATTCATATATATTAATCCAGAATTTTTTAAAGATGGGGGATTTTTCTAAGATCCTAGCTTCATCTGCTTGCGGGCAACTGTTCCGAATTCGTCGGGATACGAGAGAGTTGAAAAGGGCCGTACCTGCATGGAATGGCTTTCTGTGGGAGCACCAGAAACAGGACCATCTGGAGGGGGGCGCTGAAGCAGTTCTGCCATGGGGCTGCTGGCCAAGGACAGTCCCCCGCGCGGGAGAGGCAGTGAGCGCTCACCTCCACCGACAGGTTCCGAATGAGCGTCCCATGCTGCTGTCCTGTACAAAAATTCACGGTACTGAGGAAGACTTTGCCTAACGGCCGTTTCACATCATCTGGGTTTATCAGTACGGAAATAGTAGAAGCCAAATGACAAAAAAAATGCAATCTCGAAAAAAGTCCCACAGGGGTAAACATTTTTTTGCGCGAGTCGAATCGATGGGAGCTTTTGATATTTTATTGCAAATGACAATTTAAAAGGCTTATTAAAGTCATAAATCTAACGCCATCTTGGAATTTATCCGAGGTTAAATGTGTACTTGGGCTGAACCATGAAAGTTTCCGTACAGACAAACCCTTATTCTCACGTTTCCGTGCAATACTGCATTATGTATTTACAAAAATACAGTTCCAAAGATGGCACTTGCAAGAGGTCTACGAAGATACCTATAGAGGAACGGCTTTGGAAGAGAGTCTTTTAAGAAGCTTTTATTTAACTTGCTTCGATCGTATGCTTCCTTCCGTTTCAAAATTGGTAATAGGTATTTCGGCTACTTCCAGGTTTCCGATCAAGCTGAAATTTTACAGATATGTGTGGTTTTCGTGGCAATAGATGATTCTCGTTCCAATTTACAAAAATCTACTCTTAAAGTGGGGGAAATTGGGGTATGTATGTATGTATGAGTGTATCCCACCGTAACTCAAGAATGTCAGGAGTAATATCAACCAAACTTTGTACACGGGTGACATACTACCTGCCGCAATGAATTTCGGATCTAAAACCCTTGGCCGATAAAAAATCTGGAAGCATACTATTAGGTCCCTTCTGGCATAACTTTGAAACACTATTCGTCAAGCGTAATTATTCAATATGTTTCGCATGTGAAACTCCATTAGTTCGCAATATTTCTATCCTTAAATGTGTCTTCAAGAATTGGAATGTGAACTCAATTATCTGGACTGAATATTTTTATAACGTACGTAGAGTTCAGGAAGCGTTCATTTTCGTCAAAGAAACTGAAATCATACTACAGAAAATTCTTTTTCAAAGTTACTCAAACATTTGTTAATTGTGATTCGGTCGGATAATTGGATTGAATTTTATGTTTTGTTGTGCTTGCGTATGCCTTTATTCATAAAAGATCACAGTCTAATTCGAGAAATTGTATATGACCTATTACATGTTAAAGCAGTTTTTGGCTGCCCGCGTCGGGGCGAACCAAAAGCTTTACCGTCCCCGTGGCAGCGTCGCCTGTCGTTACGAAGTAACGAGACTTCACGAGGGTAGCTGGCCGCTCGCAGAACACGAGGTTGCTACATATCTTTCAAGAGTTTTAAAAGTTGGAATTACATCAATTACGTTTTTAGGTAAACAAGTACAATTAAAAAAAAATTAATCTCTTGTTCTAACGAAACTATGGAGAACACGAACACTTTTAACTATGTTATTAATCTTCTCTGAATACTGGATACTCTAATTACTTCACAGTATTCTCTGTGTAAGGTCATAAGTTTCCTACGGGTAGCCATACACCACTAAATTGACGATACTCTTGCATCCGTCGCGCTATGTCTGGGGTTACCTTCTTGACGATGAAATTTCAAGAAGGCAAGCAGCAGAAATAAATAAAGGAAAGAATAAAAAAGAGGAAAGAAAAAGTGGAGATTAGCGTGCAAATGATTTTATCACGGACCAATCTCATAATGAAAGGTAATGCAATTGAGCAAGTATTGAAAAATGTGTACTTAGCACAATGGTTACTTTTGTACAGACTAAATAATATATCTAAATATGAATAAAATTACATACGTTATCAAAATATTACTATTTAACCCTCCGTCTACCAGTGGAGTCCGTACGGTCCCCAGAGCATCTTTCGCGACATGCATAAGGGACCGTTATCAAGGAAAGTGTTTGATATGTTATGACTTTGTTCCTTTTATTTCTATTATTACATCAGTACCATTTTTAATTTATTATGAAATATTGCATTATTTTTAAAAATATATAGCACCGACTACTGATGTACTAAATGATAATAGATGTCATACCGGGAACAAAATGTACTAAATGTTTTTCTATTTATGAATAGCATATGATTTTGCGTTTGAACTGTTCTGCTGTTACTTTACACGAAATGTTCTTTGATATTCGCTTATTGTAGACCATTCTTCGACACTTTCATATCGTGTAAAGTAACACAATAAACCTTTGACTCTATCTGCGTGATATGTTTTAGAACTGCAGTTTTTCGTAACTACAATCTCCAGCTTGTGGGACAATAATACATTCTTCCTGGTTGGTTGAGACCCCGGTTGTGTCCACCAGTGAAAGATTCCTGTCTTCGCAGACTTACATTTGAAGTGCGAGTTTATGATAACGGAATACTCATCGACATACGTTTCCCTCCTACATTTTCAATTTTAGATGCATAAGGAACCTTATGCTTTATTATTGGATGGGAGTTTGGCTTCTATTATTTTTCCGTCTTATGATAAGTGTGAAAGTGACGCATCTGGTGAAATGTTCAAATTTCGCTTCATACTTCCTTCAAAACTTGAACGAATGTCAATTGATTTATTATAAGTGAGTTGAATTTCCTACGAATCAAACAATGATTGGGAAAACACTGAAATAAATGAGAACAGGACTTGCGATAATGAATTATTTGGCACTTCGAGCTAATGGTTCAGTCGTATGGACAACTAATAGGATGTGATGTTTTGCGTCAGCTGTCTGGTCCATCTCCTAGGAGCTCAGGCCTTCGCAGATGGTAACATCAATTCGATTGTTTCACCCTACATGTTTTTGATGCAGAGAAATGTGTAAAATACGACTGAAAACTGGAATGATTCAGTAAGAATAATCGAGGGTGAATCATGGAAAAACACGGACACCAAAAAATGGACATAGTTGATAGAGATCTTCTACCGCAGTTTGGTATATTATCCTTTAGCAAGAAAGTAAAGATAGTAATTCTGTGTACGAGATCCAGTCATACTCATCCTAAAATTGTCAATATCAGACACACCGACGATCAGACGATTCGATGCTACACTGCCCATTGAGTGTGCAGGAGATGGCCATTAGTTATTTTCTTGTATCTAAACTCATTCAACGACACCCGGAAGTTGGAATTGGTCTCCGGCTTATTTACACCTGTTCACGACGTTTTATTATATTATTTAAGTATTATAAATAAATGATTATGATTTATAAATAATTCATACAGAATAAAAAATACACATGTATTTGCAAGGAAATCACAGATAATAATGAAATTTTTCTTGAGTTCTAAAAAAATGAATTCAGCAACGAATTGAACATATTATTATCTTGACAACAACATCCCTCTACTATCCCCCTTCTATTCACAATGTTCTTGTTCAACAAACAGCTATTATCCGCACAGAGCTTTCGAATATTACATGACTTTGCGTTCTCGCGGGTAATGGTAAATACCTCAAATAGCGTTCTGTATCGTCGAGACAGTTTTACACAATTTCACCAAGTTTGATAAATTTTCAAATTACAAAAAAATATAAGAGAGGAGAATCAAGGATAACTGATGAGAGGAAGATGTGAGACACGTCCAAGGAAAAAAGACAGGAAGTTAACAAGTTGACATATGTGCGAGATGAGTAGTATTTTTTCATGAAAAATCGTACAAAAACATTTAATGTGACAGGAAATGATAATTATGTACTAAAAATTAATTTTCAAGAATATTGGTTTAGTTTCTTGCAAGAGTAAGTTTTCTTTTTTCGAAAAAAATAATAAAAAAGGTTTAGGAATCTTGGGGTCCATACGGACCCCACTGGTCTTCAGTGCTATAAAAAATTTGCGGGAGTCGGAGGGTTAAAGATTTCATTAATGGGTATGACAAAGATTCTTATCCAGTGGTGAATTGGGGGTGGAACGACGTAAACCTCACTTTTTTACGAAAGGAACGCGTTCCGGGGTATTTTTTTGAAAAGCATAAATTGTAAATTCAATTTATCAGAACTATGTATGACCTTGACTACAAAACACTTCAGAAAAGTTATACAATTACAATGTTCGAATTGACATATTATTTTCAACACTTTTCTGAAGTGTTTTGCAGTAGGCAACTATTAAAAGTAAGTTCTCTCGTTCTGAGTGGGGAAATGCCTACTCAGAGCAGATGCCTATAGTAAACATCTTCTTAAAATCGTTCAATTAGGTACGGTCTATAATATATGGAAATGAAAAAAATTAAAGAATATTTGAAGAACTGCTCGGCTCAGTTCCCTCTCCCTGAAATTCACAAAACAAATAACTATCGGTTAATTTTATGAACCAATGAAAATACATGTACACCCTCCACAATTCTTCTTCAGATATTATTTAAAAACGCTTTTGAAAATAAATAAACCATTTCTGTTTGATTCCTGAGGTAGTGAAAGTGCTAGTGATCTATTGTGAATTTCTTTCCAAACATTTTTCACCGGTTGTTATCCAACACTTGGTTTATTAATTGCATGAGATGAGTACAAAGCGCAAGCAAACAACATTAAATATTTTTTAAATAAAACATTAAAAACTGATGCTAAGAATGAAAATCAAAAAGTATGTGAAACAAATACTAAAATGGGTACTCGTCCATCATCAATATCAAGACATGAAAGTTCTAGTGAAAGAGAAGTGGTGAATGAAGAATCTACGACTGAATCAGAAGTAACACCGAACTGGCCCTTTGTTTGGAATAATAATTTATGGAGAGAGAAGAAAAAAATATTCTTGGTTGACATGCAATGACGGAAAGTTGGGATGTTTGACATGCGCTAATGTGAAAAATTTAGGACCTTCTAAAAGTCAGGGGGTTTCTCTATCAAAGGAACGGTGCTCGATTATGGTTTCGTCTTATGGTAAAGACAGGAGTTTGGAATTGACTTCTTTGCGCAAAAAAATCTTTAACCATCCCACATTGAATCTAAAAAAAGTTAAAATTATCGACTGAACATAAATTAGAAAATCTAATCGACAATATAAAAGATCGCGAAGTGAACAGTACATGTACAGTATTCAGGATGGCATATTACTTAGCTAAGAACGATCGACCATATTTTGATCATTTGAATTGCTTCAACTTCAACAATTAAATAAAGCTAATACTGCTAACGGTTTGAGTTCAAGGTATAGTGCTACTAACATAATCGATCATATTGCTTATGAAATGAGATGAAAATTGGTTCAAGAAATTCTAAATGTTTGTGGAAATATATCGATTACATAGACGAAGCTACTACTCTCAGTAAAAAGTCAGCATTGATTGTTTATTTAAAAAGTTAAATAGGTGAAACGAAAAATTCGCATTATTTGTTTCTTGATTTAGTAGAATTATCGGATCAGACAGCTTTTACAGTGACATATTCTCTTTTAAAGTGCCTTAATAAATATGGATTTGATGATAATTATTTGCAGCACCATTTAATATCTACACAAGCAATGGTGCGAATGGTATGTTAGGTAAAATTTCTGGGGTCGGAAAAAGTTTATTAGATAAATTTCTAAATTTAATACTTTGGCATTGAGTAAATCGTCGGTTAGAATTGTCAGTGGGAGACACAATATCAGAGGTGCACGGGATAAATCATTCTCAAATATTTATGAATAAACCATTCAGTCTATGTAGTGAATCACCGAAAAAAAGAAAGGAATTAGAAACACGTAATCAAGCCATTGAAGAAATAGTGAATAGATCGGAAGAATATTTAATGTGCGATGGGTAGGTAGTTCGTTTCGATCAGTATCTGCATTATGGCAAAATTTTGACTCATTATATCTTTATTTTAAAAAGGCTAGTACAGATGAACAGCGGTATAAGGCAGAAAAATCTATGTTAGTTGAACATTATAATCGAATTTCATCGAAACAATTTGTTTTAACCCCCCAGGGGACTTACATCTAGTAAGTACGTGTTTGGCAAACACGGGGTCCCCAGCTGAGTCTGACATTACTTCCAATTACTTGTGACAGGCTCTTTCCTTTCTCTTTCCTGACCTTCCTTGGTCACCTCTTGTTCTTTTCGATCCCGACGCTGTTAGGACTAGGTATCTTTCATTTTCCTCATTTTTGTTCCCCCCCCCCCCCTCAATTTTTGTCCTACCCCTCATTCTTTGTCCCCCCCTCATTTTTTGTCCTCAGTTTTGATGTATGTTTTGAGATATGTTTTGGTATGTTGTAATTCAGGAGGGTTTTTAGTGGGTATGGTTGAGTCATTCAGCGAGTCCCACACGCGGGGAGAGTCATGTTGGCTTTCCCTAGTGCGTAACTGCATTTTCCCTACCTGTACAAGTTTTTAGGGCTCCAATGACCGTTGATGTCGACGAGCCGTAGAGCCCCACAAAAAAATTGTTTTAAATTTAGCTCTTATGCATGATGTGTTATTCGAAATATGTATTCTGTCTGAATCATTTCAAAATCGAAATGTCACAATAGTCTATGGAGATAAATTACTTTGTCTTGTGTTTTGTATTTAGAACTTTTAAAGGGTTCTTCAAAATGAGATAAATTAGTAAAAGCTAAACGTGAAATTGATAAAATGAAGCTAAATTCAACTGATTTAATAGATACTGAAAGAGTAAGTATTATTTATAGAAATCAATTTTTAACTAGTTTAATAAAAAAATTCAAACATATATTGCTTACTGACAAAGATTCTGGTACACGGGTAAAATAATCGACGAATTAAAGATTCTTGAACCAAACGAATGGCCTTCTGATATCTATTTGCAATTTGGAAAAGTTGAAATAGAATCATTGTGCAAACGCTTTGATATACCATTAAAAAATATAAAAGCGAACTGAGATTATTTAGGTAAGGGTGCTCGTTCAATTCCTATAGATGTAAAAGAATTGATGTCCTGTGCGAAAATGATTGCGTTTAGTTCTGCAGAATGTGAACGTGGTTTTAGTTGTAAGAATTTAGTATTGACTGATAAGAGGTCGCGTAATCTAATTGACATTGTTTCAAGTTTATTATTTATTTAACTACATGGTTTACCCTTACACTCGTGGAACCCAAATTCCTGTGTTAAAATTTGGTTACGTAGTCACAGATCTGCAGTAGATCCACAAACGAAAAAAGTATGCACGAAAAATTATGTACATGATTCCTTATGGGAATTTTTGTAAAAATAAAATATAAATATTTATATATAAATAGGAAAATTATAATATGTAATTATTAAAAAATTATTATAATAAAATGTAAAAAGTATTGTTTATATTTATCCATTTTTCATTTAATGATTCCCATGTATCAACTTTTAATACTCGAATGATCGGCGTACCGGTACTTTTTTATTTAGCAATACACCACTGTCCTTATCCAAGAAATTTACGAGTACTCCTACATTACAGACCTTAAAATGCCAGGACCTATAACTATAACAAATAATGGTCCAGAATGCAATACTGGAACTGGAATATTTTACAAAAACGGCATTAATGTTACAAAATTAGACTATACAAATGGGAGAGCAATAAAACGTTATATTCATGTTACCAATAATACACAGTATTTCGCTTTCTGGAACAATCAAGAAGAAAGAAAAGGAAAACTTTAAATGATCTCATGAAACTTTAGAGAAATAATTCAGAAAGAGAAATTATTGTTGGTTGTCTGTGTGATTGACTCAAAAGTTCAATTTGGCACCCACAGCAAAGATCAGTAATTCAATCTGGAAATTAGAGAAAAACTGAAGAAGAAATTTCAAGAAGGAGAGCAGCGGGAAGAAATAGAAGGAAAAACGAAAGAAATACAAGATAAAAGAAATAAAGCACAGGAGATGTGGATTTCATTTATGAAATTAACTTGGATATTGTTCTAGTAAATGAAATTACATAGAAGACCTTAAATAACCGAGATATGAAACAACTAATAGTAGCCCAGAATGCAATAGTGGAACTGGAATTATTTACAAGGAAGATATAAATATTCCAATATAAAATCATATAGATGAGAGACCAAGATCATATGACATTCATGATATAAAATTATAAACTTTTATGCATCATCAAGAACAAGAAAGAGGAAGGAATGGTAAAACAATTTTAAGGTTGACCTCGTGTACATATGAAAACTTCATTAGAAAAAAATAATAATGTTTGTCCCATATTTTGGCAATATGATTGACAGAAGAAACGAGTAGCTTAATTGAACGTTGACTTACAAACAATAGTTGAACAAATAATTAATCATAGAATATATGCCTAAAAATCTTGACAGATAATGCAATTCATTACATTGGTCGATCAATTGTGCATAAATAATTTTTTATATTACTCAATGCTAATAACACCCCTCATCTGCATGGTGATGCATTGTGTTCTGGCATAGAAAAGACAATCAAAAGATACAGAAATGAGAGTTACTAATGGAAATTCAAGAAACCAAAAATCAAAATGGAACCACAAGATCCATAAATCAAAAATCATCAAGAACAAGAGATGCTCATGGAATTCTAAAACATTCAGGAAAACAATCAGATTGCAATTTACAGAATCTGGAACAAAACGCTTAACATAGAAAATATTCCAGAGGAAATGAAAGATCACTTCCACCCTTGTTGCCTCAGTCATGCAATACAATGAAAGTTGAGCAGTGCAGACTGTTCTATATCACTCCTGAATTGTGTTATGAAGATATTTGACATAATTTTGGAAACATGATCAAAGCAAACTCTAATTAAAGAAACAGTTAAACAAGAAACAGAACAAACTTCAAATATATACTATAAGTCAGGGTCCAGTTAGAATACTTAAATGAATTCAGTCAACTAGTAAAAACTATCATTACAAGATTTAATCTGAAAAAATAATCAATAGATGATTCAAAGAGAAAATTTTGGTAAAGAAAAGTCCTCTGTCCATGATGAAGTTGCAATTTCTGTAGAGCCAGTTACTGTGAGAAAGCATTCTCACAGCATATTTAGCATGTATAGCAACATCTTTAAATTCAGAACATATGCAAAAGGTTTTCAACAATAAGGATTAACTTAAATGACATAAATATGGCAGAGAGATGGATTACAAGATATTGCAAGGAAGCAGAGGCGCAAATTTGAATTAGAACTACCATGCATATGGGAAGTGGCAGCAGAGAAAAAGAGTTGGAGTAGATTTTCAAATGGTTTATGTAGCAACTTTTCCAAGAAAAGGCTTTGATACAATTAAAGACAATTGCTACGGTGTTATAAATCAAATAAAAGCAGTAATTCACATAAGTAACTAGCTTCTAAAAATTGAAAGACCCACATAGTGATGGTGGCCATATTTACAAGGCTTTATTATATGACTTAATTCCTACTAAAACCAATTGGAATATCTACAAGTATATTTGGCTCAACCTTTTGGTTAATATGGAGAAAAATATATTTAATATATCAATAAACACCATGATATTAGGGGAAAAAGAGAAGAATTTAATCTCATTGATACAAGAACATATAGTGGAATATTTAGAATATGAAGTACATAGCTGTTCACAAGTGGTAAAATCAACATAGAGAAATTGAATTGTTTTTGAGCCAAAGAGTATAATAATTTCTTCTAAGTTCCTTAGGAAATCCAGACAACTACAGTATGGAAAATTATTACATTAAGAGGGTTTGCGAAAATCAATGTGACCAACCAAAATGGAATTGCAAAAAATAGGAACTATATTTTAATTCGTTTCTGTGAAGGAAGAAAAGCTGTGAGACTAATATAGTACAATTTCATTGAATATTATAAGAAAGAATATCAACAACAAAATACTAGAAAGGGGTCGGATGCGTAATGGGATAGTTGTGAAACAGACAGCCACCCGCAGCCGCCATTCTGCTGTGAGCTCTAACCCGAGATGTTGTCTTCGAGTTCCAGCGTTTTGCGGATTTGTAAATAAAGATACGAGCATTTTATGTTTGTTTTGAAAACCCGGGCTTGAAATTAAAGTTACATTCCATCACATGAATACTTTGAAATAAATTAAATTTCGAGAACTGTGAGTTATTAGCCCATTAAATTGTTGACTGTTAGATGTATTGATGATACCAGACATTATTGGTTTCCAACTTGTTTTCATATGTGTTTATGTTAAATTAGAGATAATGGCTTTGTGTGATGAATTAATTGGAAAGTTTATAGTGAAATGTTATTTTATGTCCGTTTCTAACTTCTGTAAGCAATTTGTTAACCTTTCTCGTGTGTGCTGTAGTCCGGGTCTAGGCGTTGGAGCATTGCACGTTTTTGGAGGTTAAGGTATAATGTTTTTGTATATTTTGCATAACTTATTATTGCATTGTATCACATGAATACTGTGATGTTAAATTTTTAAGACTAAGACTATTTAAACTGTTATTAGATGTCGTGAAGATTCCTGATTATGACATTATTTGTTTTCGATTTGATTTAGTATGAAACTTTGTCTGTATTAAAATGGAGAGAATGGTTTTCTTTTAATGAAATAAAATGAAGATATAGAGATTGTGAAATTATATTAACCAATAGGAAAGAAATCAATGTAATGTTAGGTCCGATTAGGTTACCCATCATACATGCTTTGGGTACAGAGTGAAAAGAGAGTACTGTATTCATTGTGAAATAGGTATTAGGAGATTACATGATACATTGCTAATGACGCGTTGCATATATGTTAAATGTAAATAAGGTCCTCCCATTTCTTCTTTATATTGTGTACTAAAACGTTGCGGGATATTTTGAAATCGTCATATGGAATCAGACTTAGTGGTTTGAGACACTACTAAAGTCACGTTTCTTTTCCTATATGAGGGGCCATTACAAACCTCATACCATGCTATTTCATGTTCAACACAGTGCGAACAATTCTACATGTTTGCACGATCACAGATTTTTGAACTCTTGGTACTATACCCTTTGGTTCTAGACCAATCTTTTCTTAATATTTCTTCAAATTTCTGTTGATCAAACCAGTTGCTGTTATAACAGTCGGGATAACATCTATTGACTTCAGCCTGTACATCTCTTTATATTCAATCGACAGTGGAGTATATTTACAAATTTTTCAGTTTCTGCCTTATTGATATTGTGCTCTGATGGATGTGTGACATCAATAAGTAGTGCCGTTCTTTCTTCTTTATCGTGTACAACAATATCAGGTCTATTGGATGCGATGGTTTTATACGTATGTATAGGTATGTCATAATACAATTATTATTATTATTATTATTATTATTATTATTATTATGTGTACTGCTAAGTTTTTCAAATGCTGTTTGGTAAGAAGGCATGGGCAAAGTTGCCAAGTCCCAATTCCCTTTCAGTTGTTTTAAGAACTTTCTAACAATGTGGATTGTTGCTATGTGTTTTATTGGTGCTTTAGGGTTCGCCAACGTCTAGGTGATTAGAACCCTTTGTTGCTATGTATTTTTGAAGAGATATGTAGGTACATGTATTTGGGTAAATGTAAAGTTTCCAGACTTGACTGCACATTTCTTGGAATTACTCTGTTTTGGATATTACTATTGGCACTATATGAACTTTATATTGTATTTTATTCAATAATAACTATATGGACTTTTTCCAAATTCTTTGTACTTCGTGAGCGAAAGGAGTGAATTTGAAAATTTTGTCAGAGGGTTATTGCATGTTTCTTGTGTTTGACATCACAATATCTATGGGGAATGTGATTTTATTAATTTGGTCAATTAATACTATATCTGGACGATTGTGGTGAATTAATTTATCAGTGAGAATTGCTCGATCAAAGTAAAATTTATGGGTCATGTTCTTCAAAACCGTATCTGGTAGATAGTTGTAATACGGAGTTTTGTCTTTAGAGTGTTTGTATTCCTCTGTCAACATTTAATGGATAATTTTTTCTACTCGGTTGTACCTGTGTAAATAAACTGTTTTAACTCTAAGTTTGCAACTTAGGGGGTGTGCTGTGTAGATTCTGAAGTAATATGACATTTTGTGCTGCTATCATTTTGAATTTCAGGATTATTATTCTTATATTTCTTGTTTATTATTGTCATTACTATTATATTATTTTACAGCTTATACACGATTAAATCTTTAGAATAGGAAACAAAAAATAGGGAAATTTCCGTAGGATAAAGGTAAACAATGTTTGGATTATTAAAATAGAGTTGACATACCTTCATTTCCAAGTATTCTAGGTTATAGAAGTTTTGTTTTGTACGTACATACGACGGGCAACCTTGAAATCGTTCAAATGTCAAAGTAATGACAATATTTGATGTGAGTGAAAACAAAGTGTATACGGTGGAGGAAACTGTACACTCCGGGGACCGAGGTGGCATTTGGTGGACTTGCGAAACAAAGAGACAAATACCAAATAAGCAAAAAATCACGACAATGAAGGAATGAAAGATGTTTTGGAAGAAGTAAATGGAGAAGGAGGGCAAATGGGATTTGAAAATACAGGGAAGTAAAACAGAGAGACCAAAAAAGAAACTAAAACACATAAAGTAGAAATCAATAAATCGGAGATGGAAGACGAGGAAAACAAAACGGAAACAGAAAGCAAGAGCAGGAAAGGAAGAATACTGATTGGAAAAGCCCACATGACATTGCCACTATGAATACAGGAAATATTTATGATTACCCAGAAAACACAGAGAGAAATAGACAGAGGACCGGCCACAAAAAACTCAAAAAATTAGCCCTAAAATAAGAGAAAAATTGAAGATAATGAAGAAGAAATTTCAAGAAGCAGAGCACCAGATAGAAATAAAGAAGCAAATGATAACACGAATTATGAAGAGGAAATGTGATTGGAATTGAATTTATGAGTAACCACTTTTAGTAGGAACCAATGCAAATGAGCAAGGATCTGCAAAATCCTTTCCCTTCTCATGAGTAGCCACTCTATAACTGAATTAGAAAATTATAACAGTAAATATAAATAAATTTATCAGGTCTTTAAAAATATTACTTAAGTATTTCATTAATAGGCAGGGCATGGATTTATTTTTGTACCACAAAGTTACATTACAGACCTTAAAAATATATTGAACTTTTGCTGTAGCAAATATTATTCCAGACTGCAATACTGGAACTGGTATAATTTACAAAGAAGAGGAAAATAACACTAGATTATAACTTGCTGAAGGGAGAGCAATATCATCTTATAATTATGACATAAAATTATAAACATTTCTACATCATCTGGAACAGCCATGAGGAAGGAAAAGGGAGAAAAATTTTGAAAGTTGTCATGTTTCTCTTATGACATCATTTAGAAAAATAATTATTGGAGAACATTTTCGCTATGGAATTGACATAAAAGAACAGTTTCTTAATATTTTCAATAGACTTAATAGCAATAGTTGAAGAAAATCAATATAACATAACATACATACAAATATAGTTAAGTTTCCAAATTTTTACAAATACCTGGACAAACAGAATAAATGGAGTATATACGACAGCAAATATAAAATAAATATTACCAGAGAAGAAATTCTCAATGTAAGGTTTATAGACCAAAATGATTGAGCATGTTGCTTCAAAATGACCCCTCAAGGTACAAAAAATTACAGAACCCTTGGACACACACTTAAGATGATGAGATAAATGTATGGAAATCATGTTCATAATCCCAAGACATTGCATTGGTGGATGTGCATAAGAAATCTACCAAATACTAAAGAAATGATATTAATACCCTGAAAGATGAGGTAAACGCACATTGCTCATCTATTTTACTATTTTATTTATTTCCTGTAGTTTCTTGGTAAAGTAGTGTACAAGAATTCCTCAATGGCAGTATCTAATACTTCCATACAATCTGTTGCACGTAATCATTAGAACAAAGGCGCAGAAGGTGACCTATGATGAAGGAAACTATCTAACAACATCAAATTACATTGTTTTACCATAAATATAGACCTCGACATAAATTAATAAAATAAAAGTAAAATAATAGAAGTTAAATGAATACGGTTAAATGTATCAAGATTAATATAATGTTGTAATTGTTATATGTANTTGCATAGGAGCGGCAGTCTATTTGTAACTATTAATCTGGAATTTAGAGTTATTTTAATACTTGCGATATACAAACATATTCCGAATAATCTATAGTTCGATAATAACACGTACTTGAGAACTATCTTTTCTGTGTTTCATTTATTACAAATTAGTTGGTGTTATGTTGGTATTATAACAAGTAGCTAACATTTTATTCATATCTAAGGAGTGTGCTGAAATTTCCAATCCACCTCTGCCTTAGTGTCCTTGATCAGAATTGATGGCATGATCCCCTGCTTGCTTCTGGAGAGTAAATTAGTTTATTGTCCTCTACCTGGTCATACACAGTTTGTAACTGCATTTGTGGCCATAAATTTATTATTATTATTATTATTGCGATTGTTCCCTTTTAGGAGAGCGATTGAACTTGAATACACGATTTCATCTTCTGATGATTTTCCTCTTTTCTTCCCAAAATCTCTTCATTCTCTCTGAATGCTCTTTCTTCCGTTCACCTGTCCATTTTTTCCCCGGTTGTCGTGATGTTCTTTGCTCAAGCTTGCCATTCGCTATTTTGTTCCGGCACTCAGTGCGGTCGTCCAGATTTTCTATGTCGATCTGTTGCAGGTCACTCTGGACTTCTTTCAGCCATTCGGTGCCACATTTACTCTTTGTAATGATGTCAAGTAGTTTCTTTGCCGTCCGGGAGTTCTCCATCCTGTAGATGTGAGTGTAAAATTTTGCTCGGCGTTTTCTAATTTCTTCCGTAATTATGTTGGTCGTTTGATAGAGTTCATTATGAGGTCTCTTCATCCAAATGCCGTTCTTATTGATTGCCCCGTAAATTTTCCTTAGGATCTTTCGTTCCTGTTTTTCTATTTCCCTAATTTTGGAATGACCATTTATTATCACAGTTTCGGCTGCGTAGTTTGCTTCTGGAAGAATTACTGTTTTGTAGTGCCTTAATTTTGCGTCTGTCGAAATGCTCTTTTTGTTGTAGTGGACCCACGTTAGCTTGTAGGCCTTCTGAAGCTTTGTGATTCTTTGTTCATTGGCGATTCGGTTTAGTCCTGAGGGTTGTATAGTTTCGCCAAGGTGTTTGAAATGGCGAACTTGTGCGATTTTACCGTATTTTGTGATTAAAGGGGATTTATTTTCTGCTCGTCTTTCCATGTATTGGGTTTTCTCGTACGAAATTATTATTATTGTTATAAGTATTATTCCTGCATTGATGAAATTAGATCTTGTAGTTCTAATATATTTCAAAGTGTCATATCATGATATTTATTTGTCTTCATTAATTGTGTTTGTCTTGACTTTGATACTTATTTTCATTTGGTTTCTGCAATATTTCTTTCTGGCTCTTAATAATATATACAGCAATCAGCTGCACATTCAAGTTCAACAAAAGTTAAGAAGATTAAAAACAAAATTTGAAATATCATAAGACAACAAATAAAATAGAAATATTTAGAATCAATGTCAATACAAACAAAATTTCAAAAGATAAATAAATATCTCGTTTGATACATTAAAACATTTTAAAACTATTAGATCTTATTTCATCAATGCAATCATTAATGAAGAAGGAAACATTACCAACAAACAACAGGAAATAAATAAAATAGTTCATCATATTATTTATAGTAATTCATGGCTAATTACATCCCACATCAGCATAATGATGAATTATATTCTGTGATAGAAGAGACAATCATCAGGAAGAAAAAACAAAGCTTCTTGTGAAAATTCAAGAAACAGAAAATCAAAAAGCAATCACAACATCCCAAAATAAAGAGTCCCCAGGATAAGTTAAATTGCACGTTTAATTCAATAAACGTTCTGGAAAACGATCAAATTGTATGTTGCAATTATTAAACAACATGCCTTGCATGGAAATTTCGGAAAACACTTCAGGTCTTCATGCGAAAGTCATCCTATGCAAGGAAAGTAGAACAGTAGAGGTCCATACCACTTCTGAATTCTGATATGATATATCAAAGAGTGTTGAGAAATAGGTAAAAACAAACCCCACCAAAAAAAACATAACAGGTATTGAACAAGAAGGGACACTGTGATGAAGTTCCTCATCTAATAGAAACTTGTAGAACAGGAATTAAGTCAGAATATTAAAGAATTGACAATTTTAAAAATGTACTGATAGAGAAAGTCCTCTCACCATTATCACGTTTGCAATAGCTACATAGACAATTATTGTGAGAATATCCAGTATTCTTGGAGAATTTTGCATGTGCAGCAACATCATGAAATTTAGATCATATATGTATTAAAACATTATTGTATTAACGATTTTCGAAAATATTTTAACTGTGACAGAGGGGTACAATGAAATATTTCATAAGGAGGTAGGGGTTCTAAGAAATAGGAATATATATATATATATATATATATATATATATATATATATATATATATATATATATATATATATATATATATATATATATATATAT